>KK351027.1:2671594-2831775 GCA_000671755.1 Glossina brevipalpis | reverse complement strand
TTTCAACCTGTTTACACGTCTGTGTGTCTGTTTGTGCAAAATGAAGTTCTTCAAAAATCCTTTCGATAAGAATTTTTCTTTTAAATGTTGAAAGAGATTTTAGATAAATTTATGAAGATGCGTATTTTAAAGAAATATTTTTTATAACAAAATACATACTCCTTTCTTTGGAAATGCTTCGGATATTGGTTGTAGATTGCAACGTTACTTCAGCAAGTTATTGACCGGGATTTGAGAAGAAGTCCACGATATTATTAAAAACGGAAGCCCTCTAGATTTTTTCAGAGTGTCAAAAACTAATTATTTGGTGTTATATGGTATAGCCGGACGTTTGAAGCTGAATATACAGAAAGTGGGGAAGTATTTTCACACGAGTTATCATTTCTGTAATTTGAAATAAGAATGATTATAGAATATAGAAAAACACAGAAGAATTTCATAGTCCGAAAGATATTAAGCCTCTACGAATGAAAATTGATTTCATTCATTGAGTTAATATACTCGCATCTTTTTCAAATCATATAACTTGATAATGCCTCGTATTATGAAGTTGCCGTCTAATAAATTGACAAAAACCCAACATCAAATTGTCTACCGTACTATATCCCCTTTACGTCATTTAAAGCAGGTATTGTTATCGATGCCATCAAAGTAAAGACCACGCAACTAACTAAAAACAAGATCCGTAACTTTCTATTCGCTTTTGAAAGTAATCCACCGCGCTCGAAAGCCAGATATAAATGCGGAAGACAAAGCATACAATAAGGATAATAAACTACTATAAAAACCACCACACAAAACAAATTTTAAGCGGCAGTACTTTCAAGCTTCCACTGAGCCAACTTTCTGCGTATTTAGAACCATTAACAAAGTATGACAAGGAGTTTTAAATTTTCCCACAAAAAATTATCTGAAAACCTAAGTTATTATCATAATATTATTAGAGCCGGATATTTGCTATCGTTTATCCATTTGATTATAAATTCATTACTATAAAAAGATTGGCGAACAAACATGACTTCGAAATCAAACTTGTTCATTTGTGTCACGAGTTATTGGACACCACGTACCTTTATCAAGGAATAATAAGCAGCACTAGATTCTGCAGCTACTAAAGGATCTAAACACCTTCGCCGGTTATATTGAATTTCATTTGATGTACATTATTATTGAACTTTGAAGGAAAGAGTTTTTCGTTGCAATAGAAAAATTCCGGAAAATATTAAATATTCTACAAAGATACAAAGCCAATGCGGTACGGCAAACCATTCTCCATAATTTACTTGCTCACATTTTGGAACATATACCGACCTTAGAAAAGGGTATAAGCGCACAAAAACGACTTTAAGTTATCCTTAAAATCGCTTATGAATAACTGTTCTAAAGGCTTGAAAATTACTTAAACTTTCTTCACTATTCCTTGGTATCGTCAATTAAATGTGGGTCTTAACACCAAGACATAACTAATTTCTCACAGTTTGTAATGGCGTACATTTAGCATGTTGCACATTCACACCATGACTGTCCAAAAAGTTCTAGACAACTGCCGACCCTGATGAAATTTAATAAAAATCATTTTTAAACATGTATTTTATTCTTAATATATAGAAAAAAATACAATAAATAATTGTAAGTAATTTCTTCTTCAATTTAATAAAATTTTCATTCATGATTTTCAATTTTTAATCTAACACAGGTTTATTTGTTAATGTAGCTTACACAATTTGTTCAAAAATTGTTCCTGCCGATCCTGATGAAATTTAATAAAAATCATCTACTCCTTGACGTAATTTGCTCATAATTTGAACACAAAAGGATTAGCACAAACACGACAGAGAGAATTGAAGGATTGTATAGTATTTTCAATATTTTCATTTTTTAATGTGTTAGGCATGATTGTAATGGTTATACTAAGGGAGGAAAAGGGTGAAGTAAGAAAAGCTAAAGACTGGATATTAGAGAAGATGATCAATACTGGATATTTAAAGGACGAATAGTTGACAAACAACGAACGGACGCATGTTTCTTCAATTGTTTCTTCTTCGACGCTCCGCACTACATCATTTCTATACAGATAGTTAGTGACTTCTTAATCTTCAATGATGTATTTATTAAACAATTCTAGCTTTGCACGTTCTTCTATTAAACAGCTTTACATCGCGACTACGACGACATCGGAAAAGAGGAAACATTTAATGTAAAGCAGAGTAAGTTTTGACTACTTCTAAAATAAATGAAATGGTAAAATCTGTAATTTTTTAGCTTCGGTGCCATCTAATCATGATAAAAGTGACACAGGCGAAAATTACCACTGGGGTGAAGATGACGATGATGTTTCTGCATCTATTGATATGCAACAAATCCTAAAACAGAATGAACAAGCCAAAGAAAGTTTTGTTAATAAACCTGTGCCCACATTAAATAAATGTGAAATACAAGGTAAGTGTTTAATATTTTATTTTTTTTTAATGATTTTTAGCAAACCATATTTTGATATTAGTAATTATTTAAAGAATTTAAAGATGAAAAAATTAATAATAAATTGCTATATCAAACAGGTAACAGAAAGCTGCCGGGACCACAAAAAGATAAACAATCAGCAGAAGATTTCTTTCGTTCAATAAAAGCAATTTTTATTGAAAAAGAATTGAAAGAATTGAAAAATGAAGAGGAGGCAATAAAGATACACAACCAAGAGAATTCGCTTACTCATCTAAATTTACAAACGCTAAATAATAACCAAAACGCAATGCCGGAAGAGAAGGAACATCCTAAGTCTTCACAAGGGAAAGATTTTGAGACCGAACCGAAAGAGATAACCAATCAAATATCGTTTAAAAGCATTGAAACAAAATTTGAAAATAGCACTGACAACAGCGTGGAAATAACTGGTAATAGAGGTTTCCGAACCGCCAACGGAAAAGACATCTCCTTATCTAAGGAAGGCAAGAAACATCTGGAAGATTTGCTAAAAGAATTAAATGAGAATGCGAGTGATAACAATGCTGAGGACGGTTTACTTTGCATAAAAAATCAGATTATTTCTAAAAGGAATAACCTCTTGTCTCAAAAGAAAAATATTAAAACATCTTTAAAACGCTGCAGAGAAGATTGCTATTGCGAAAACGCTAATGAATTGTCCGTAAGTGAGAAGAGAATTGAAAGCGATGAGCCTGTTATAAAAAAGAGAAATAATTTTGCTCGTAAAAATCTACTTTCATTTAATAAAAAATTCAGATAAAGATGTGAGCCAATACCTTAAATCTTGTTTCAAATAAATAAAATAAAAATAAGATGAAAAGAACTGAAAATTCTTATACACTTTTTTTATTTATTTAAAGAAAAATATAATTATTGCATCTTTTTTTTTTATTTATTTAGAAAAAGTACATATATGGGCAATGTAGGTTAGAATAATAAATTAAATACACTCTTATGATCATGAAACGAAAACCTAAATATCACAGTCTATATGTAAAGTTCATTAATTAGAGCGAACAGAAATTACCTCCGATTGCAGTGACTAGAATGAAAGTAAGAAATAGCTTTTTTCTAAAAGCTAGCAAATGTCTATCTATTACAGAAGTGGAATGGCGGACTTAAGTTTACAGGTGAATGCGAGTGAACCTTTCTTTTTCTTTTAAAATTTACTATTTCAAGACAAATTGAAATTAAAATTGAAAAGAAATCATTTAAAAAGTACTTAAAAAAAACGCATATCAGAATTCAAGGCAGAGATGCTTGTTAGCATTTTTTCACCTTATGTGGTTTAGAGATTTTGTGAAGAGATTTAAAAATTATTCAATCGATAAAAGAATTGAAAGCAAAAGTTAGGAAAGGTAACACGGTAAGGTTATATTCTATTTTAGATGTAGAAAATCGAGACGCGTATGCTGCCTATTTACGCCATTCTGTGATAATTATTTATAAAATATATATGTTTAAACAACAAGAATAAATTTAATGGCTGTAGTATAAATCAGATTTCAAATATACAAAATAAACTGATGAGCAGGAAGAAGATATAAAAACGAAAGACTTGAAATAAATATTTATACAAAACTGTAGTTCTTCGAATCGTGTTGAAACAAACCAATCGAATTGAAGAACCTAGTATTATAAGAGCGACCTGCTCTAATTTTACTGATGTTAAACAGTTATGCAATGAATTTTAATTAATGTCAGTCATTATCGAACCGACATGTAAACCTTTTCACATAATCGAATCAGGCCCTTGTCCTGCCAGATCGGAAACTTGGCTCTGATAATGCAAAGCATCCTGATAGGCTTTCTTTACCGCCTTCCGTTCTGTAGGCTTACGCGACTCGACAAGTTGCTCCAACTGTTTATCAATGCCGAGTATATCTAATTTATTTGCCGGCAACCATTGCCAGGTGCGTTTCGCATCAATTTAATTTTTGCGTAAACTCAGTTTTCCTCTTTCACCGGGGTTGCGGGAGTTTCTGCTGGCCGTTTAAGAGCCGCCTGGGCTTTACGTGTGAACAGCACGGCAGTTCTGCAAATTGTATTTGTAAGTAATTACTATGAAGTGCTATTAAGACAATCGCGAAATTATCATTTCAAGTCCTACTGAATCTGTTAAATAAGTTTCAAAGCATCAAAGAAAAAACATTCCTCTAACTTGTTGTGGTATTCTTGCTGCCCATCGTAAAAAATGCAATCAATAAAGTTAGTGGTGGTCGCGTCATAATGTTGGAAGTTTAAAGCCTTTACAAGAATAAAGTGTTTAAAAGAGAGAGATTGATATGCATATAAGTTCGCTTACCTTTTTAACTTGATTAGATTTTGATATTTTCTTTCGTTCGATGAGTTCCTTAAGAAATTCACATTTCTTATAGTATTCTATGGTTATACTGGGAATTTTCTTCGGATTTGGATAGTCGAAAGTTTGTTTGATACCGGCGCACAATCTGTGCAATTTATCCAAAGCCTTATGTAAGTTTTTATCTTTCATATAGACATTAAACTTTTGCATACCCTTCATAATGGCCTTCTTAGCCTGTTGGCGTGCCTCTTCATTTTCGAATAAAGGCTCATTAATATTCCATAAGCATTGTTGTGATTTATACAAATCAATAAAATCATTTAAAAAATGTTTTTTTTCTAAAAAACGCAGGAATAAACTCAAAAATAAATATGAAAATTTGCATAGATTCAAATATGGGTAAATGAGTTCTTACCTTCTCTGTATAAGCAGGCACATCTAAGTTATACGAACTTTCATCATTTTGCTCGAACTTTCTTAATTTTACAAACATTTCCACAAAAAAAAAATTAAAGTTCGCTGTTCTATTATATCGAGTGGGTGTAGACGATACTTTCCATTTTGCACAGAGACTACGGGATAGCTAGCGACGAAAATGTACAGCTTAACACCGACAAAGAAATCGACCCTTCAGAGTTCAAACTTCACCCTCCGCTTTTGAAAGCCCAAGATCTTCTCGGGCGTAACACAAAAAAAAAATTCTGCCTTATTCTTATCAATATCTTTAGAAAATGGGCTTTAAAATTTTACATACATCACTAAAAAAAGATAGAGATATGCTACAGCAATCTTCTGGTAACTAAACAAAAAAGAAAAGGGACTTGTATGTTTCTTTCACATTGTTAAATAATTTCTAGAAACAGCGGGACTGAGGGGCTCTTAAAGATAAATAACGCAGCTAAAAGATTAAGTACTTAAGGTACCTTGCAAGATCGAAATCCAATATATCTAACAATAACTGTGACAAATGTTAGCATATTTAATTAACAATACAGAATTATCTTTTTTAATCCTTAATATTTCATATTTATTGCTCATTCATTCTATCATATCGTTGCTGAGTTAATGGACAAAGTTCTCGAAATTGAAATTGTCATTTTTGATTTGATGGAATATAGTAACTCGTCACTCGCAGTCCGGTTCACCCATTGCATACGTCGCGACTAGATTCCAAAAGATTCAAGATTATTCAAGTCTATTTTTTCCTTTCGGCAAGTTATTACGAAATTCACGAAACGTGTCCATTCATAGAGGAGAAAGGCGTTAAGATTTCATTGTTGGTTGCTTGCTTCGCCGCACCCTTGAAGACGAAGGAAAATATAAAATATAGAAAACTCAGAGAAAATCATCAAAATTAATCGAAAATAAATTTAGTTATTATTTTTTAAAATACAGAATAGCAAATGTCATCTAAATCTAAGTCTCTATAAGCTTTAATACTCAATTACGTAAAATTGAAAATAAAAAAAAAGCAAAAAACAGATTATAAAACATAATCTCTTTCGCAACTTTGATGTTAGGCATATCAAGAGTAGGAAAAACAAAAGGAACTTTAACCCCAACCTATAAAAACAATTTTGTGACAAGTGTGTGTTCTGCTTTCTCACTACATTCTTAACCGATCGTTACGTATTAATTATGAACACTACGTCATAATGCTCGAGTAGTAAAAGCTTCAATTTTTAAAAGTAAAAACACCAAATAAAGGACACGTATTAGTTATTAAATATACGTACACTTTTAAACATATAAGAATGCAAAAAAAAGTAAATAAATAAAATTTTACCAGATTGCATAACAAAGCATTCGCGTTTACATGAACATAACGATACGTACGAAAAAAGTTGCGTATGCAAACATTTTTTTCTCAACTTGATTCTATGCTTTTCTAAAAAGCTTTCTAACAAAAATCAAAGTTTACGTGCGAGAGTAATAAAATATATTATTATTACACAAGATGTAAAAGCACACACATAAACAACTTAAAATCGAATCGTACTTACAAAATTCGTTGGCAAGAATCGGCTGAATCAGACGAATAAATCATCTCCACCCTTAACTACTCTTCCATCCAACTATGCATCTGCCATTTACTTTGACCGCATTTACCGAAATAAGGCTATGCTGACATCGTTTCGCCTATACGTATTCGTACACATATCTATCTATGTATATATATTATTTATATATATCGTACTATTCTCATATAAATTTGTGTAACTATATACATTTGATAGCATGTCAACGTAGCCTATATATATATAAAGCTGCTATATATATATATTTATATATACATGTACATACATGTCTATCTTTGTGTGTGAACTTAAATTTCCTTAAGCTTATATAAAACATTTTCGTTTCATTTTCCTTGAAACTTTTGATTATATTGAAAATATGCCTAACATTGTGTTGTTTTCTCCTCGCACAAGTTACGTTACGTGAGCCTTTCATGCCAGTAACAAAAGTATCCAAGCAAAGTGACGTGCCCAGTATTTGTAGGTATGTGTATGAATGGGTGAATGTAGAGGTATGCGTTTTATTTTTCTTCTTTACTCAACTGTCGTTATTTTATCGATTGACCCAGTTTATTAATGTTTTTTATTCACACACACACACACACACACATGCAAACGCGCACACTTGTAAACATTTTATATTTTCTGTTTGCTACACATTTGCTCCCACATGCGCTTTAGTATCACGAACATTCATGTACAGGCGCGTACACATACACACTGACACATACACGCAGTCACAAAAAAACTTTCATGTTTATATGTACGTTAACGCTGCTTTTTTCTTGCTTTAGTTAATGACAATTTTCGTTGGTGCTTACGATACATTGCTATGTGTTGCTGTTGCTAATTTTCACCCTTAGGATACTAAAAGGAAAGCCTTACCTACATATATGCGAAAACATGCACACTTGCATACACGTTCACTTATATCTGTATACATATACAAATACATTCTACATATGTATATAGAATATACATTTGCAAACAGATATCTTTGGTATTTTTTCTTAAATTTCGAAGAGGTTTTCAGAGTTTTCTGAAATTTTCATTTGATTAAACACATATACAGAAGTAAGTGTTTGCACATATTGTCACGCATTTCTTGGAATTATTACTATAAATGGTCTAAACTCGTTAACTAGTTTACATATGATGTCAGACAAATTATGAAATCTAGAAAATATTGAGCTTTTTGTTTACTAGCATTTCGTCCGCTAATAAACTCAATCGAGTATCTATTTTCTTCTCTAAGGTTTCGCTAATCTGTACTAAAAGACTTGATTGTCAAAAATATCGTTTGAAAAATTTCCCTTTTAATCCGCTAAGAAGACGGTGATCGATTCATACATACATTTTCTCCATTGAAATCGATTCGTGTAAATTGCAATCACACAATATTAAATAGAATTCGTATTATATAGAGAGTTATATTAAAGAAAAACCGTTAACCATTGAATTCGATTAAGAGCTATAGGGAAAACTTTGCAAGACTTGAAATTTTTTTCATTACGAATTAATTTTTATGCTTCCTAAGTCATTCAGTTTACTCAAAATATCCATGAGATGATCGCATATCAACTTTTTGAATCATTTAAAAAATTCCGACCAGTCTATAAGCATTTTTTTACACTTTTGATTATTTATAACTCTTGAGTATTTAAAAAAAACAAGTAAGCTAATAAAAGGAAAAAACCAAAAGAAAATCAAGAATAAGGAGTGTTACCGCTTAGGTCGAACTAAAGAATAGGAAGAAAACCCAGCAATGCATTCATTAAACGACTGCAAAGACCGTGTGAAAAAACTGAAGACACATTAGAGCAAAATTAACTCAATTATTTTTCGAAAAAAATATTTCAATTCTTATATTTTTTAGTTTATGGTCGAAAATCTAATCCCTTCTTTCCGCCTGCATGTAAATCAAAACTTTGAGTTACGCGCCAGATGTGTCTTTAGCAAAATTGTACAGACAGTAATTGTATAATAATATATCACTGCGGCATTAGACAGAACAGATGCCATTAGTTTAGCTACAAATCGTACTAAATAATCTAAAGAATATTTTTTTTTATTCTTCTATATAGAGCTGTATGACCTGTATGGCTCAGGAAGACATCCTCTATAAGTGTTCAAACATGACCATAATCCGAAAGAAAGAAGAAGGGCGATATAGGTTGAAACACCGCAACCTGGGAAATGTCTGCCATTACCGATCGAGCATTTACTATAGCTATGGCCAGAGACCATTTGCGATTAAATTTTGATCTATCGCAAACGTGAGTTGAATCAAAGTATGCCAACTGGATCGTCAAGCTTCTTCACTAATACGCTATGAGTGATTATAACTTATAAAAAGTACAAAATTAATTAATTAATTTTTACTGATCCCTTCTTATAGTTCTTTAATGTCTTTTTCAAAACAAACCAGAAAAATATTTTGTTTGGAGTAAGTTGAATCTTTTACACTTACCCCAGCTTTATCTTAAAAAATAAACTAAAGAGAAAAGAAAACAATTAAACTTTGATGCTTTGCAACATTAAATGGGCGGGGACGCTATGTTATACTTTTGGATGGTCCACAGTATATATACGAAGAAATTTTTATCGTTGTATTTATTGTAGTTCGTGAGTAATGACCAAAAAAAAAAACTAGAAAACAAAAGTACTTTCACTTTATATTGCATTGAAGTCGCGCTATTTCACAGGTTTGACCCATTTTTAAAGTCAACCCGAATGAGTTTCCGATATTGCTGTCAAATTTGAAGTTGATAATTTGATTTTTGCGATAGTGGAAATGTTCTTATAGACATCCACAAAGAAACGGACCTACACCCACATTCAAGCCGATTCAGAATTTAATACTGATCAAGAATATATATATATGTACATTATGAAGTTGTTGAAATCCTTCTTCCGGGTGTTAAAAATTAATGAAAAAATATATCCCTAAATTTCGGTTGTGAAAATAAAAACATAAACATAAAAGTTTGAAAAACATCTTTTTCTGTTTTTACAATTTGAAAATTAAGTTGTTAAACATTTGCCAAGCGAATCCTCAAATATTCTTTTATGAAAAGCATTCTTTCCGATCATCCATCTAACCATATTTGCTTTGATGGATTTGCCGTAAAAAAATATGGAAAATTTTTCGAGATCTTCCAAATATGATTGAATATGAGAATCATAAATAGAATTCATTCTGATTAAATATTACTTATTCGAGGAAGTCTTATTCGAAGAAGAAAATTAAAAATACAATTGAGGAGAACTTTAAAAAAACAATTTACTTTACATTTATATGCCTATAATCTTAGATATCAGGGCAAAGTTGTTATGCTTCGTTTATATATACCAAGAGTGTACGAAGAAATTACTTATCATTGATATATTCTTAGTTTTTTCTAGGTTCAATTCAGACGTTTTGAACAATCAAGTCTTTATAAAAATATCTCTTTTATACTCCTTTATTAATTAATTAAGAGATTTTAACTGTATAATATCAATTATATTGATTACATTTAATAATACACATTTCTGTGTATATATATAAGGCTATAACACATAAACATATGAATAAGCAAAACCAAATGACTGCGGGACTGCGGGTATTCTATAATAATGAATACGTTGCAAAGAAAAAAAATATTCTCCCTATTTTTTTTAAATGACACGAAAATTCGTTCAAGTTAAGAAATATTGGAAAAATGGTAATACAAAATATCTCTATATGTATGTATAGGAATTAAATAAAAACATCTACGGCACGTGCAATTGACCCACTTTCCCTCCTATATAATCATATAAAGTTAAGTAAGCGCGGCAGCAGCACCGAGAGCGATTATATACCAAAGGTATATAACAACCAAAAACAAAAAATAAGATTTAAATACAACGATGGTACTCTCTCACACTCAAATGTACCCTTTCTTTCGCTCTCTCTCCTTCTCTATATCTCACTCTCTTATATCAAATCGGATAGGAGAAATTAAGCAAGAGGGTTAAAGAAAAGCTTAACAGATAATAATTGGATGGGGAATGTATTTCTTTAAACCAATTGTTTGCTATAAAGGGAAATCTAATAAACACTTTCTAATGTATACATATATACATATGTATGGAGAAATGCTCTAATGGGGTTTTTTTAGTATAGAAGAGATCCGCAACCAAGAGAGAGAAGGTCAAAAGCTTTGCTATTGTTTTCGGAAAACACACATCACACTAAAAATCTTCAAATTAAATTCGAGAGAATAGAGAGAAATTATACTCTTTAAAGAATCTATTTATGGATGTTTCTCTTACTTTTATCTGTTTGTTTTTTTTTTAATATTACTCATAATAATATTTTTTATCTACAAAATCAGTATGCAGCGTAAATGACATTCTCATATATCTATTTTCTTTCTATTTAACATTCACATTTAAGGCGGAGATAAGATGGAATAGAGCAGTCTAATATGAGTCACATGCGTTTGTATGTTTGTGTATTTTGTTATATATTTTTAAAACTAATTGTAAAATGTTATCTAAATCAAAATGAGCAAATATAACACGTATATAATGTTAAAATAAGAATTTGGGGTCAGTTGTGAACTAATTTCCTCGTTTTTGGTTTCCATTATTCTTTGGCATGAAATATGAGCTGCGTTTTTTTTTTCTCTTTTTTCCTATTATTTAAAGTTTAAATGCAAACGAATATAAGCAGATTGAGTTAAAGATTTATTGATCGATCAGATTAGAGTGAGCTTAGAAAGTCAAATAATATAACAAGAATATTTCAGTTTACTAAACCTAATGGAGTTTTAACGGTCTAAGTTGACAAAAGAACATTTTTTTACATATTTATTAGACTTTTCTGAGGAATGGAATTTGTCATTTTAATTGACTTTATGAATAAGTACATATTGTGTGGATTCTATGCGTACGGGATGTATATAACACATTCCAAATGTATTGGATGTATATAAAACATTCCAAAATATTTGATCGAAGATATGAAAGTTAATTCATTTCTTAGGAAAGAATTTTTTTTTTCAATAGAAATTCAAATGCGTACGGGATTCCAAATGTTTTGGATGTATATAAAACATTCCAAATTATTTGATCGATGATATGAAAGTTAATTCATTTCTTACCAACAAGAAAGCATAGGAAAGAATTTTTTTTTTCATAGAAAGCAATCAAATTTCTTTTTGCAGATTTTGTGTTTCTTTTTCTACATATTAGTCGTATTTCTTTGGGAGTTTTCGACACAAGTTGGTCTTGCCTTAGCACATTGCCACAATTATACATTCATTATACTGTATCTGAACTGAAACAGTAAAAGGAATTGTTGACGCGGTCAAAAATACGATTACAAATGAAAAAAGTGTCAAAAAAATGTGTCAACGTTTAGCCATACTGACCATGAAGAAGAAGCATTTGTTAACAAAAATTTGTAAACAAAACAAACACGTATTCTATCGTTTGCCACCACCGTCTTTATTTCGAATTTCTATTTAGCATTTTTGCAATTGAAATCGACATGCAACACAAACTGTTATCATTTTCAGAAACAAGTTGAATCCAAGTGCAGCGGATACGATTCATTTTTTTGTCTTTTGGTCGTTATCACTAAATGTAGAGAGAACGTGTCAGCTATAATTGATCGCCGTAGTTTTGCGATTTTCTTTTTACAGGAAAACTGAAAATTATTTCATTTATAGAACTGCAAGGAGTTCTAAAATGCGTTATACCTTTGCTTGGTATACCGAAAAATGATATCAATAATAAGAAAATAGAGTTTACTTTGTTTTTCTCCAGGTTTAGCGATTTTTTTTAAATTAATAAAATGTTCTCAGATATAAAGTAACATCACAAGAACATTGCTACCAATATTTCAGCATATAAGCACTTTAAATATACAGAATTGCGTAATCATGTCTTTTAGTAAATAAATAGATACACACGCAAACATACACACTTTCAATTTTAAGCAAAGACTTATATATTGCGAGCAGAGACAGCTTAACCTCGAAATAAGCTTTGCTGACGCTACCTTCATGCCATCACATACGCACCCAACCATAAGTTAACAGAAAAATCTTCTGATAATTTTCAGCAAATATGATATTCATCACAATTGTGCAATTAAGAAAAGTTCTTATATTTTGTTTCTTTTGCATAAAGGTTCGTACGAATTAGGTGACCAAACGTATTCGTTTGATTGATTTCTTCTATCACTGTATCTATTTAGAAAATTTGTACTCTGTTTGCTTATACTTTATACCCCCATTTGTGCACGGATGTATGTAATTCCCCGAATTACTGAAGCAAGGTTCGGCCTTTATTACATCTCTCATATATATAATATATGATTTTACCAACAAAGTGAACAAAGTGAAACAATTAAGCAAAGTAGTATAAGATATTTAATTGCCGGCTTAACCTGACTACGGTATTTTTACATATTTAGAGACACATTTCATGAATAAATTACGAAGTTCCCGAAGGATATAGGCTTAAAAAAAAGTAAAAATAAATCAGCCATTCAACACCCTACACCATTTTGGCTAATAAGGTTCTTTATTTACTTTCGTAATAAGTTTGCTTTTCATGAGAGCATTTATAGGGAAGACGGCCTAAAGCGTGGACTTACGTGGTCCAAATTTAACAAATTTAATTTTTCTCTTAAATATCTTCTTATTCTACAAGTACTTGTGCCATAAAGTATTATAAATTAAATATTTTGGCTTCCAAACAATAGACCTATGTGGCCCAAATTCGGTGCGGTTGACTTTTACGTCAAATGGACTTAAAAAGTTAGACCCTTTTGTCATATAAAAGTTTATCTATCATGAGAATCTTTACGCAGGATGGGTCAAAAAAAATGGACCTTTATGATCCAAATTTGTAGAACTTTGTGGCTGCAAAACTACAAAAGAGCAAATGCTAAAATATATTAAATTGTACTTAAGCCTGTTTCTAACTATCTTTAACGCTAACATGTAATTAACAACACTAAAGATTATTTTATGGACTCCAAACATTGCAATCTAAACGATCCTTAAGAAATTTATTCTCTTAATGTCTTATGATGAATATTTTCGGTTGAATTTTGGATAATTAAGTTAAATCTTAGGTTTATTGCTTAACTCTGATTTTGGCAGATATTTTTAAGGATTTTAAGAGAACTTTTGTTTTCATCCCAGATCCTTTGGTAATTTTGATCGTTTGTGCGAGTACATAGCCTCCATTGTCATTTTTGATATGTAGACCATAAGCAGGGACATATACAAAAGTTTAAACTTTCGATCAACAACAAATGACCATTTGAACAGACACGTGATCATGACTTAAATAGATTCAGAAGTCCAGACACTTCAAGAATATTTGTATACTTGCCTTTTGCTGGTTATAGGTAAAATACAACTTTTTGCTTCGGTAATCTATATAGAAATAGCTTAAAATTTAAGATTTCTTTCTTTTTTTTCTTTATTCATCAAGAATAATTTCTATGCAAACATGCGCACGCCTTAAACATATTCTCTTCAATTTTCATGTCGCTTAAACGACAAACTATATCGCAATTTAAGCTTTAACTCAGCAATGATATCGTAATTCTGTATTTCATTCACACTGTGTGCGAAAGTATAGACGTTTCTCTGTTATGTAATGCTAATAACAACTTCAACGAATCATGGATACTCTCATCTATTTTCAAATATACGAATTCTTTTTTAATAATACAGAAAACGAGATATCGCAAGTGAACATAATTTCTACATGAATAACAAGGAAAAACATATATATATATAGTTTAGTGCATTTAGTGGAGTGTATTCAATAGATGTCTTAGTTTAGAACTGTAATTTGTTAAATTTTACATATGATTTGAGTTAGTGAACCTACTATATGCTTTAAGGGAACATAGAAATAATCAATAGCTATTTGGTAATAATTAAATAAAAAAAAAATTGCAGTTTCGGAAAGTTACTGAATTAATTATAGATGAAATTATCTTTATTTAAAAGAACTAAACGAATATTTATATTGAAAAGTCCAGATAATATTGGGGGCTTTAGAAAATTAATATTAAGATATTATTACGAAAATTGGCCTTTCGTACTTTTAACTTTCGTATCTCTGGATCGCGAAAAGTTTAGATTTTGGTTATTTACAATTTCCTTTATTTACGAAGTAGTATTTACAAACACAATTATTTTACAATTTATTACAAAGTAATTATTTCTTCAACAATTGCTTACTCCTCTAATAATTTTAATCGACTCTGCTGTTCTCAGCAAAATGTTCTGCTTATAAACCCTACGAACATCACCAACTCTGCATACCCTTCTGCTTTACCTGAAATCGTAGTTTCATTAATCCCTTTCATGTCATTCTTTGCAAATCTTTGCTTTTACTACCAGCTGCACGTATGGCTTTGTGACCGTGGCAGGTATTACAATTTCGACCCCCCTAGATTTATCAAATTTGTTGTAGTAATCTTTTGTTAGTTTGTGATTTTCGTAACAATATTCATTTCTAATGTATTATTCGTATGATTTTGGAACTAACCTGCAAGATGTACTTTCGTAGGTTCAACATTTTCTCTATTAAATTAATTATAACATAATATTAATAATTTTTTTAAATAACTGAAGAAATATATATTTTATAAAATGTTTGCTTGCAATGAAATATCTCTTTACATTTTCATTATTATGTACATATAGTTAAGTTGAACAAAATAGCAGGTTAAGGTCTTGACATTATAATATTAATCTTGCAAAAATTAGAAAGATTTCTGATGGAATCTTAGTAACCACATGAGAAAATATATAAAACTTGTTATGATATTAAAAGGATCAAGCAGACCGTATATTTTTGATTTCACATATTTTTTATAGTTCTTTCAGATCTTACGGACAAGTAATGTTACAGCTGCAACTGTATCACTATAAGGGGAAATATAGAAATTGTCTTTTGAAAGTAGCGCATATCTTTATGGAAAATCTCCAGAAGAAAGCAAAAAGATGTTTAAAGCCATGCAGTGTATGCAGTGAATCGTCAAATTATATATTAGTCGTTATAACAGAAATCATTCTGTTTCTTGGGCAATTTTTAATTCATTCAAGTTTTGATTTGTCACCAAAAGACATAACAAATCATATCGAATACGTTCTGCTTTTCCATGGATGAATGCATGATAAATATCACGAATAACTGCAAGAGGGCTTTCCCATGCTTTCAAACCACGAATATGATTTCACTAATAAATTAAACCTACTTAAGCCATTCCGCTATTATGACGAGTCAGACTCAAAATTATATGGCGCAATTTTAAAATACTAAACACGTAGTATTCCGAAAATTAGCGAGGCAGTTGGTAGTAAATAAAAAAAAGTTAAGAATGCAAAGTATTAAGATAAATATTTATGTAATAAAATATTAGAGTGCCCTTTTAATTTGAAAAAACGACTACTTTTTTGAACACATTTATATTTAAGACCCTAGCGCTGTCCCAGCAATAAGAGAAAACCTATCTGTTTGCTTATTTACATTAAACCAAATGATAAACAATTTTTTCCTTTTGCTTACAAATTTATGAAATTCCGCATACATCAAGTTGAACCCAAAAGTAATTTTTTTCTGCTTCTCTCTATATGTTTAAGTTTATATGTTGTTTTCTTTTTGTTCGATTCATATTGTGTTGTTACAAAACGGCCTTATTGTATTTTCCTTCACACAAAGTCCGTATCGGTAGATCGTGAAAAGCGTAAATTTCATATACGGCCTTAATGGTTTTTACAATTATTTAAAGGAAATTATTTCTCTGATATTTCTCACAAATTACAATTAAACTTATCTTAACCAAAATCCTCCGCATGTAAACAATCCAAACGCAGTCACGCATTGTGCCCCGCTGTACCTGATAATTCCTTGCTGCTGGATTTCCAGACTTAGTTTTATTAATCTCCGTTAAATTTCGCGAGAATTCTTATCGATGTTTGCTTTCGTCGACAGCTGCAAATACGCCCTTTTATCACCACTCCAGATACAGCGTAAGAATCCCGTCATAGATTTCGAGAAGTGTGCTGCCGGCGTATTTTGCCAGTTTGCGGTTTTCGTGACAATTTATTAAAACCAAAATTTATTGTTATTTGAAAGGACAACAGAAATATTATCAAGTACTCATTTACTTTGTTGAAAAAATATAAGACAGCTTTTTGCGCTGAATTTACGCACGCGCATTCAACACATGTTTTGTTAGCAAACAATACTACTTCAGATAATTTTATTATTTGTTGAGTTCTATTATGACAGCTGGGGATGGACTGCAGAGATGCAATATTTTTTTATTTTTTAGGTTATCATTATTATTATTGTTATAATTTGTTTAGATCAAAGAAATAAATTGCTGGACTAAATTCTTGCACTAGCAATTAAGAATACCGACTCTACTTTTTTTATACTTACTCCGAAGGATGGAAATATATTCATTTTTTCATATTATTTGCAACGACCAGAAGAAGTCTTCAGAGACCGCACAAAATATATACATTCTTGATAAGCTTCAAATTTAGAGAAAGAGATTGGCTTTAAATTTGGCAAAAAACATTGAAAGCTCTTTCACATACTTTGCTATTGAAGATGTTCCAAATCAATCGCCGTCTACGTTTACAGAGTAAAATAAACTCAAAATACCTCTATTTTGTGGGCGTTTTACGATGGTCTCTAGGTTTAATATATGGCTTCTAAATTTAATTTAGCTGTCCTACAAAGACATACCGAGTGTTCTTCTATTAGCCCAAATATAATGATCGATGATAATTTTAGCACTTGTAGCAAGAACATCAACAATCCTTTTGTTTACGTAGGTCTATTAGCCAATAAGATCTATTCTTACAGTCCATAGGCGACCTTGTTCACGAATGGACCCTTTGATGGTATTAACACCTCTTTTTTCCGTAGTGAAGCATATTTCCCCTTTACTCTATGAAACTATAAGCCAACCTCGCTTGCCAGACAGAAGCCGTGTCTTTTCCGCACAAAAGGTTGCCATCATGTCCACTATGACATATGTCTCAAATCTGTCAGCAAGAAATCTTATCTGTACTGATAGTACTGTGAGCAATACGATTCAATCGTAATGGCATTGATTACGCTCTTCCTCCAATATACGAAACAAATGTATCCTCTCCCATATCGGGATTGTCCGCAACGAGGGAGGAGACAAGGTTACCAGTCTCATATATCTAATGCGCAATCTATTCTCTACGTAATTACTTTGCCAGCCCATCTGGCCCATTCAAATACACAGAAGTGTTTCTGCGTTCAATCAATCCTTCCATCGTCATGCCTGATAATAACAACCTTCTCTACCGAGCTGGCTGCATTTTCTTAGTCCGGCTTAAAATATAAATAAGATGTTATTCAAACATTAATGTGATCGTATTAAACCTGCCAGATGTTCTTCTTGTAATGACGTCCTTTCCGTTAGTCACCTTCTATTCGAATGCCTCCGTTCAAATATTAAACAACACCTTGAGATGATTCTTGATTGTTAGTGAAACTACGTGATCCGGAGATTTCGCTTCTATCCCCAATCACGTGGAGACCTAGATACTTAGATTACACTTAATTTTACCAATTTTGCTCATTTAGTTTACACAATTTACTCACTTACAAATTGTTCATTTTGACAATTATTTCTACATTTATACGCTACAATTATATCTACAGGTGTATATGATCTAATTATCCGGCGCCTTTTAATCTTACAATGTAAATTTCAATATTTCAAGCATTTTTATTATTTTTTCCCCTGGAAGTTCTTGATAGATTCAGGTGAAAGTTTTTGAGTTTCAAATCTGCACACTCTTAGCAGACGCAACCGCCAAAAGCAGAATATGTAATAAGAGAGTGGAAAAAGAATTAATTTGAAATTCTTTTTTAAAAATGTTTATTAAAATTAATATGTATTTATTTAAAAACTAATTAAAAGCTAATTTGCAACCACAGATGTGGTATTATAACATTCACCAGACGTAGCAGAATGGCACCGGATTGGAGTAATAGTTCTATGCCTCGGCAGCAGGCATAGTAGTGCTGCTGAATGATTCAAATTCATATGCGATTTTTCTCAACAAAAGAAAAAAAATTATTAACGTGGAAAAGAAGTAATCAGAATCTAATAATAGTAAAATTTTTTACAATAACTTGATAAAAGTAATTGTCTGAAAACATTTAGTCGCAATGAAATATCTCTTACCTTTGCGTTATTTATGTACATACAGTTGTGATAAAAAAAATAGCAGAGTTATTATCTTAACCCTACTATTATAATTTTGCCACGTTTTTCTGGAAGTTAAAAACGCCTGTAATGGGATTTTAGTAATCAGAGGAAGTAGCATAAAAGTTACGATCATATTAACTGAGACATTCTACTGGTTGAAGTCGAACAAACAAATACATAAATTTAAAAAATTGGAAAATAGAAAAAGAGAAAACCAAAAAACGCTGGTGTTTTTACTGTAAAGAACTGTTGTTTTCGCAAACTAAAATTATCTAAATTTAAATGCTTATTTAATAAAATATTTTTCCCTTTTAGTTTGAAAATGTTGCTATTTTTTTGAACACATTTATATAACGTAGTAGCACTCTCTCAGTAGGGAGAAAACTCGTTTGTTGTTGCTTATTTACATTTCATAGAAACGATGAATCGCATATAATCGCCAAATAATCGCCATTTTAACAAATCAACATACCAACGAACATGTGTATATGTATATGAACGTACATTATTATACATACAAATCTATGAATAAGAACGAAAGAAAAATGCATACTGTTTGGAAATCAGTTGATTACTTATACTCGTTGTGTTTGGATGATGTACATATGCAGACGAAAGTATGCACGTTAGTACAATTTTTTACTAAAAAAGAAGAAGATATTTCGAGAACAAAAACAAAAAAAATACTGACAAGAGTTTTCATATAATTATATGTTAAATTAAAAATTCATTTAAATATGAACGAAGCAAAAAACTCCACTTATTTGAAACAAACAATTGTTGTCATCATGGGGTTTAGAAAACTTATACGAACTATTTAAAGGTAATTTACTATAAACGGTAATGTTGCAGTTTTGCTTTCTTGCATATTTTTTTTGAAATTTTTTTTAAATTTCAGAATGATGAATTTGCATCATATAAATCATTTGCTGAGAAATCACAAATTGGGAACCCGAATACGTTTCGAATACCATTTGGAAATTTGGCGTAAGCAAGTGAACTTACCGTTACAAAATCAAGAGTTGAATCCATTGTGCTTTTGCAAGCCCATCGCTAATCTAAGTGATAGATTAGAAACAGTTGTCTGCGATGGAAATTCGAAATTAAAAAACGACGTTTCTTTAGCAGATAACCAGATCACACAAGATATCACAAGTGGTGCTGGTAATGAAAATACTGAAATGAACGATGCTCATTCGGAAGCATCGCATGCTAGTTCATCAAAAACTCCAAGCAAAGAGATTGCAGAGGAGCCTCCAGAAGCTGGTCTTAGCAAAACTTGGGAAGAACCTCAAAAAGATATATCTAAAATTCCCGCTAAAACTAAACGTGTGGAAAGTCATCCCATATCTTTGCGTCAAATCCTGCGTTTAGCCGGAACACGTGGAATGTCGATTGTCAAGTACTACGAACAACACAAAAAATTCACCACCGCCCATCGTACCCAATTAGTTCACACAATAGTAGATTTCTTTGATATTCACGATTTTCATTTGTCCCTTAACACGAGTCACAATTTAGAAAATCAAATTTTGAAAATGTTTCCAACAGAGAGATTAGAATATTATCGCACAGAGAAACGTGGCAAAATTTATGTAAAGTTCTGTAATATGAAACGTTATAAACGTGATAGAAATGTGATGAAGAGTAGATCAGAAGAATCTCAACTTCTACCCAACAATGACGGCAACAGCAATGATGATACGAACTGTAATCCATGGAGTTTACTTGAAACAGAATTTCAAGTAAAATCCGAATGTTTAAGTAATGATGACAACAACGGAATTTTATAAAGAAATTATAAACATAACAAGGCTACGTATAGAACGCATTAGGGTGATGATCTGAGTTTCAACTAAAATTCAAATGAATAAGCACTAATGGCGATGAGGAAATTTTATAAGTAAATTAATTATAAGAAGGCTATGTATAGAATTTATAAGAATGATGGACTTGTCAGTATAAGATTTCTTTTTAAATAAATGAAATTCATTCACAAGTAAGTGATTTTTATATAAACACATGATTTGGATCATTTTTTTTTCTCGAAATTTCATTACATTTACTAAGTTGCTTAGTGTTTATAGATTAAGCGTACACTTTACAGCACATAGCTAAGCTTACTCGATACATGAAATAACTAACCAGTTATCATAAAACTGAAATTATTGCTTATTTTAGGAGATTATAAATTTGTTTTAGTGTTATTTGACTTAAAGAAAACTAAATAATTATATTCGTCTGTTCCGAATCTTTCACACTCGCCACCATTGTCTTACATAAACATAAACAAAACCAAATTTCAATATTCCATAAATTTAAAGGGGCGTGGTTGATTCTTTCCATTTTTGCAACAAATCCTTAGAAAATTTTTATTACGCATCTGTCCTAGTTTATGAGCAAGGAGCAAAAAATCCAAAAAATAATTTAATATTCATATTGTATTGCAGTTGTACTCTTTGACCGGTTTGGCCTATTTTCAATACCATTTTACATGAGCGTTCAATATTTTTGTCAAATTTTAACTCTACATCATAATTGTTACGAACAAAGGGGCAGATAAACGGACTGATAAACCTAGATGGATTTTAGATTTACCCCTGTTCATGAATGTATATACATCCTGAGGTTTCTAAAGCTTCTTTTTAGATTTTATACCTATTTTGACGAAACACCAAACGAAATTTCGATACTCTCTAAAAAAGTGTGCGCGTGCCCTTTTTTTTCTTTGAGAAATCAACGTCAAGTGTCATTTTGTTTTTTTTTTTGCTTTTGTCATATGGTTTTGTTTCCAATATACTCTATTCGTCATATGGTTTTGTTGACAATATAATCTATTTGTCATATGGTTTTGTTTACAATATACTCTATCTGTCATAAAGTTTTGTTTACAATACAAGAACTTTTCATATTTCTGCCAAATTCGAAACCGATGTATTCATCTTTGCAGCCAGAAGAACGTTTAGCACAGATATTACACAGACGCAGTGGTGGACAGACGAGCATTCTGAAATCGTTTCGATGAATGCATGTACTTTATGGGATCTCGGAAGCTTCATTGTAAATGTTGCAAACAAATTGACAAAATGCACCCTTCTCCTACGGTGGCGAATCAGCTATCAGTATCAGGAATATGTACAAATTAGAGAATTATTGTATTCACTGAATTTTTGAACAACTACGAGCAAATTTATACCATAATGACATCTATTCTATAGAATTAAATCAAGAATATATGAATCAAATTCTAGCTTTTTCTATTATTTCTGGTAATTTGCAGAATGCCTAGACTAAATCGATGACTAGACAAATTGACGGTTGATCATAATTATTTGCACTTTATGTGTATAGAATTTTTGATCATTATTTCTTTATTCCTTTTTTTATTCGAAATCAGTGCATAATAAACCTTTAGATACTGGCTCCGTATCGAAAATTGATTATAAAAATAATACCTTAACATACTTTTTGAAATTTATCAATTAAAAAAAAATGCTTTTTTTCAATAAATTATAAGTAGAACGACAAATTAGTATGTCTCCTTTATATAGCGTCAAAAAGACCAGAATACGAAAAATGAACGAACGAGTACTGCAATGCATAGCCAAAGTACTCGCACATTAAATCAGTCATAGTTCGTACGTTATCAAGTTGTTTCGTTAGAAAAGTACGTTCTGAGGTTTTGTGAAAAACAGAGAAATAAATAATTCTTGTTTGTATGTGACATTCATATCACAAATAATATAAATCCATATTAATCACATTTTTCAAATTACTTTCCGTAACTATGGAAATGTCGCAAAGTATGAAAAATAACATTCTAGAGCTAAAATCATTACTCTCTGAATGGAAAATGGAGTATTTGTTGCCACATTTAAGCGGTAAGTAATGCAAGCATGTATTTATATATCAGTCGGCATAGGTGCAGGCATATATATAAATATATATGTATATGCATATGTATATATACATATATATACATGTAGATACATATCTATTATATATGTGTGTTCATTTGACTATACCCATTGTATAGATACTTTTTTGTTGTGCTTGGCGTAATCGGTAATTGAGGGTTGATTGAATTGTGCATCACTAGCTGAAGTTGCCAGATTATTACACAATTTACATCTCTTTTCATAATATTAGTGATTTTAAACAAAAAATTTCTTTTTTTTTTGTTTATGAGCAGAATTTTATTTTGCGCTCCTAGTTTTTGTTATTTAATATTTTTTAGGGCCCAATTATATAACAAATCTCAGTAAAACTTTTACAAATTTTAATCGTAATACTTTAATTCCGAATTCGTTCATTTGGTCTTAAAGTATTCTGAAAATGCTAAAAAGGACGTCTAGTAAAGCTAGCTTAAAATTAATTTTTACATTTTACATCGTCACTATTTGAAAGTTATATATTCATGCATATATATATTCAAATAATTAATCTTATAGCTCAACGTGTGAATCTGGAAGTCTTGGAAATGATGAAAGAATCTCATATAAAGCTACTTTTGCATAGTTTTCCGATAGGAGATCAGATACGTTTCGAATACAATTTAGAGAAGTGGCGCCTTGAAATTGGAAAACCTCTGATTATTAATAAAACTGATGAAATTAATGTAACGACATTTTCATCGGATAATAAAAAAAATTGGGAAACAAATGCCGTTCAAGATATCGAAATACCAATCAAGTTAAACAAAGACGGGGACATTAGAATTATAAAGGAAGAACAATCATATGATCCTTTAGCTGGTCCACCAAACACAAGTAATCTTGTTATATTGCCATCATCGTACGCAGCTAAACCTAAGCCCATGCCATACACAACGAAAGCTCACGGTCCAATACCGAAAGTAAATATTAAAGAAATTCTATTAAGTTGTAAACCCGCTGGACCTGAATTAATAAGAATTTATCGTACACAAAAGTTTTTTACTAAATCCGAAAGAGCTCGACTTATCAGCACCATCGTAAGTTATTATTTGGATAATGAAATTCATTTAAATTTGCAAACAAGTTACGCTTTAGAAAAAGAAATTCTTAAAATGTTCCCAACTGAAACATTAGACATGTATCGTCAGGCGAAACGTGGCAAAATTTATATGCGCTATGGCAGCGCTAAATGGATTTACAGTAAACATAAGCGTTTAGCTGATGAAGCAGTTAAAAAAATGCAAGACCGAGAAGAAAAACAAAATAGTGATAACAATCCGGACATTTCTTCAGAAGAAGGTGAACAAAATTTAATTGGCACAACTGATAATGGAAGTTATGATTCGAAAAAATATAAATTGCGTTCGGTAACGAACAACGAAAATTCAGAAATCAAAAATGATGATAAACGAATTCATGTCATACAAGATGTCTTGCTACAAAATATTCAAAACGATATAAAACATTGATTTTTTAGTTTATTTTATGAACTTTCCAATTTTATTATTACATTACAAATTTTGAAATATACTCAAAAAGCGCTTAATTGACATCACTAGAATAAAATGTTTCTTGCTGGGTTAAAACAAAAAAGAAAAAAAAACAAAATACAAATATGTATACAGCTGAGTTGTTCTGAGAGCATTCGTATAATAATTAGAAAAGAGTAAAGAATAAAGAATAAAAAAATAAAATAAAAAGGTACAAATTCACTTCAAAGATTTCCGCATAAGTTCAATTTGTTTGATGAGCTAAAAAATTGTCTTGCGATGACAAGAGGATCAACTAGATCTTTGCTTTTATGAAGACCAATACTGAGAGTAGCTGGAAATAACTGAACTAAAAGAGCAAAATTTCAACTACATTTCACATTTGGTTATGAAAAATTGTCTCTACTGATTTGAAAAATAAAGTTTTAAGAGACACGAGTTTAAAATTTGAAGTATTAGTATACTAGCGCGAATTTTTAAAGGCTCTAGATCTTTATTCCAATTGAGACTTGAACTTTTGGGCAGAGAGTTTTTACATCGTATTATTGGATAAAAAAATTAGATTTATGTTTGTTTCGTCAAATGTGTACACCTTTTCATTTGATTTTTCATTTTTACTAATCATTCGCATTTAGAGCTTCATTTGAATTCATTTGAAAAAACCTTGAAAAATAAAAATATATGAAATTCTAATTACGCAGGTATTTATTTATTTATTTTAGATTTTTGCTGCCGTCTAGAAATTAATGCATAACATATAAAAAATATGATTTAACAATAACTTCCTGATAGTAACACTAAATAGACTTAGTGATTAGTATAGTACTAGAGAAAATATAAAAACCCAGAAATACAAGAGTGAATGTAAATATAGTACTTCATAGAATTATAAGCTTGACCGAAGGATAGGCCTTTTTATACTATTTATCGAATCGAGCGCTGGGTCGATCAAGTGAGCGTTTTCATTAAACATCTTACAAAGTAACCCGAAAAGGGTGATAAAGCTGATAATTTGTACGGCACTAAGGTAAGTATAGCACATCGTGATGCATGAAACGTTAAACGGGACGCCCTGAAGAAATTAAAAATTAAAATTTCTCTTAGAACAATTACAATGAATTAATATGAAACTAATATCGTCCATTAACGTAATACGTCACTCAATGAGTTCGTAGGATTAATAAATAATTTTCGCAGTATTTCCACTGCTATAGTCGATTTTTTTTAATGAAAGAGCATTGTTTTTCTTTATTTGGAACTATTTTCTTTGCAATTTCGTCATACAAATGCACTAATGTAATGCTTTGTGATATTCCCTATTGATCTTTTGTTCATTTTCAAAGTACCCGATGAATATTATAACATGCGCATCGCAAAATGCGGACACCACAAACTTTCCAACTGACTTTTGCAGCTCACTTCGGATAATGATTTTTCCCTTTGAAAACATTTCTGTTATGCTATGAAAAATTAAATTCTTAATAACAGTTTATTATTGAAATAAAATACAATTAAGTAATAAATAAATTAAATAAAATTCATATAATTGCTTTAAAACTAAAGTTAATGATCAATAATACCACCTGACTCTTACGACACTGTACGTAATAACAAATATATTTAAAAAATATATAAATAATGTTAACTATTATAATATAACTGACGAAATGCATATAATGTATCGATAGTGGTACAATTAATTGGCAAAATTAGTATACTTTACATTTAACCAGATTACTGCATTAGCAAACCTACGCATATGACTGGCGAGCAATTCAAAATTTTTTACATCGTTAATGAAGAACATTTTTAAAGACACAAGGCACTTGTCGTCTGTTGTTATTTGTTTCCGGAGATGCAATTAAGCTTGGCACCATAAGCTATTATCGGAACAACAAAACTTAATTGGATTACAACAGGGATAAAGGACGTCCAGATTCAAAGCTTCCTTAGAGTATTGTGTATTTTCATTACTACAAAGTTGATACGCTCATCAGACTATTGAGTGAATCGTGAATTTTTTCTCTGTTTCCTCACTGGTTACAAACAAAAATTATTTATTGATAAAGCAATTATTATTTAATTGCTGAAAGGCATAATTTATAACTAAAGGAATGCAGCAAATTTCAGAAACATTGTAAAAACATATCCGAGCTAAGTTAAGAGTTAAGATTTAATCATTTTCGCCGAAGCAGTTACGGTTGCCTCAGTTATTTACCTTAAGAGTTTATGAAAATTAACTTCAGAAATGTAATAAATAGATTGAAAAATCACGGAAGAAATGACAAGCGTCGAAAAAGAAACCTAAGCGTCGTATGTAACTGTCATCAATTTTAAAAATTGATACTAACCTTTTGAAAGGCGATTCATGATAGTCCATTTCATTGGCATCATGTAACAGTATCGCTAACTTTCCAATAGAGTCCGTGAAATTTTCCAATATAATGAGAGAGCCGCAAAAATTGACTTTTGTTTGTTTTCTACAAACAGAGAAATTTAGTCATTTTTGATGAGATTGATGAGCTTTCATGTTCATCAAAATAAGCCGTTCTAAAGATTGATAAAAGGTGATGAGAAGAGGTTCGCGTACAAAACAAGTTTAGAAATGGATGAAGGTGTACAAAGCCGTGATTGATGCTACGTAAAGTAATGCCTTTTGGTGGAATTGCAAGAGAATCGTACAGTCCAGTTGGGCGACTACTATAAATTATGTACTTTTAATTTAATCACGATTAATTATTTTGCTAAAAATTAATTAATTTCATTTAAAAAAACTAAAAAGTAAAAGTACGCAAAAAAGAAATTTATTTATTTTAATTTAATTTTTTTTAGTTTAGTTCAAGATGACTAATTATTGAAATTTATATTTTTTTTGTATGCTTATAAGGCAAAAAATTAAATAACAAAAATTAACATATTCCCACCTGGCGTTGACTCGTGTAAAATGCACATTCCCTTTGAGTTACGTATCTAGTTGACACAATAATTTTATATATTGATAGAGATTACTGAATAAATGTAGTTATGTGTCCTTGCTGATAGTTCTGCTATAAGCAGCAGCAATATCGTGCTGGATACTAGAACGGCAAGAAGTTTTCCCTCTTCGGAAAATGAAATCGATTACAATTCTCAAGGTTTTCCTTGCCGTGTTCGCAAGCCTCGAACAATGTGCTTAGAAATATTATCTCAAGTCTCCCTCTGGTTTTCCTTCATTTTTTTTTGTTTTTACATTAAATCTTCAAAATATTAAAAATTCTGGAAAGCAGTTTCTAAAAAAAAAATCATAAATTTTAAGTTTCCAATAAAAAAGTTTTCATTGGAATTTTCTCAATTCTCAAATTTCTCCAAACAATAAAAATAATTAAATTAATTATTAGGTTTTTGCAAAAATGTTGGCAGGCAACTTCTACAGGTAAAAGTCCATGAAATTTTTGAATTCGACAATTTTAACCTTTATCTATCTAAAATAAATTTAATTTATTTAATAATTTTAATTTTTCGATTTACGTTAATACACCTTCTGTGACGGTCATAGGAAAACGTTTTATAAAGTTGAACAAAAATACGCATCGTTTACTTTTTTACTAATTTATTTGATTCGAATGAAATGTTACGCATAAAGGCTCATAAAGTAATTTATTAGTTGGTATCTCCGTCACTTCGAAAAGGGAATGGGTACCGTTTAGTTCAAGTACTACGTTCCGCGTCTGTAACTGTAAATAAAGAACAATTTAATTCATACATAGTTTACGAGTCGATATAACAAAATAAATGCACACATGCATGCAACAATTCAGGCGGATACAAACCTCGCCATCGTTTATCTTCTCTAATGTATTGCTATAGAAATTGAATCTTAAGTTTTTGTTTCTATTGATAATGATATCCCGGACATTGAGCTTCAAAAAGGCCTCGTTTAACTGGCATAATGCAATACTAATTAATTCCAGATGAAAGCAGCCACTATACAATAGTTGCTGAATAGCCGCCACATCCAATTCGCAAGCATTAAGGCTTAGTTCACGCAGCTGGGTCAATTGATGTAAACTATCAATGGCGTTAAGCGGCAACGCGTTGACGTCATTGATTATGATTAATTTTTCAATGTTCATGTTTAAGTTGAGGCAATTTATTAGTATGTGGTTTATGTTACTCGTTTCCAATGCCATTATTTCTGAACATTTCCATTTTGATAATAAGACATCAAATATCTGTTGCGGATTGTAATGATTGGTTAAAATTAATTGCTTTAGAGCCGGCAAACGTTCACACACGAAATAATAAAATTCATACGTATTAAGTTGCAAATGTGTCAAATATTTGACATGAGATGTTTGCAAATCTAATCCGTTAAATATATCTGGAGCCTTATAATTTGGAAATATATTTAATTGCAACTTTTCCAATTTAAGATTATTCATAATATCAAGGAATGTCAGAGGATTCAGTTTGTAGCAATAACTGAGAGATAAATCGGTTAACGTAGACCATGATTTTATATGTTCACCGGTAAAATATCCATGAGGACTAAAACTACGCAAATTTGGGAAAATGTCCGCCAGATCCTTTATATCATTATCGTTCATAAAATATGGCGATAGCTGAGTGAAACGGAAATTCCACGCTTTCGTATATGTGAATTTCTTTAGCGTTTCATATTGAAGTTTATTAAAAAATCTAAATTCAATTATTTCCACGGTCTCACATATAGCCGCCAAGAGGTTCTGAAGTTCAGACGAAGACAGATGTTGTTTCAAAAAGTGGCATTCGCAATGTTTGTATTTGGAAATCCAATGTCTTTTAATGATTTGAGTTAAATGCGAACAAACTTGTTGCAACGATATCTGATCTCTGAGATTAAGATAACTGCAGATTTTGAGAACACAGTCTTCGTTTAAGGATTCCATAATAAACTGAAAATAAAATTAATTTTGATATGATATATTAAAGGAAGTTGTAAAAGAATTACTCTTTTTGTCCGAAATGGAAGTTTACAATTGAAAAAAGATGTATGAAATTATCGAAAGTACCCCTAGATTGGAATTTTTCTCTTCTCATGTCTGTCATTGAAAATGAAGAGTAATGTAGATTTCTCTTCTCCCAAGTTGCAATAGGAACTGTATGTACTTTTGACTAACATCTGAGAAAATCAGAAAAAATAAGACCTTTCAGAAACAGTTTAGCTTCCGACGAATTTCGAATCTTAGCCATCAAGACGAAATGAATAAAACTTATCTAATTTTATGCTAATAGGGAACATATTATTGGCTAATTTTGTAGATAAAAATTTATTACTGCATTTACGAAAATTTTGCATTCACTTTCAAAATGTATCCGATCAAAAATAGAAGGAATTTCCAATTTTTTGAAACTTTATTTACTTAAACTTATATAATTAAACCACGCCCTGGACTTAGTTTGAAATTTCGTCTAATCCGATTGCATTAGGCTTTTGAAAATTTGGGAAAGTCGGTGCGAAAGTTAAGACCGCTAAGAGATGCTGTCAAATTCAGTAATTTCGAGGCTAATTTTACTAACTTTTGTTCCGTATTCATGCTTGATTAGATTGGCTTTATTATTTCAATGGTTTTTTTTTAATTAAACACTCTTGGGATGTCTCATATATGCATTGTACAGTAGTGGCCAGAAAGGAGTGAGGAGAAAGAGATAGGTTGTATGTCTTCTCGGTATGTGACATGCCTCTATCCGCCAGGCACTCATTATAATTACGACCACGAACTAATTGTAATTGAACTTTGGTCGATTGCACTGAGATTTGCACCGGGTATGTTGACTTGATAGCCGTGCTGCTGAACATGCTCAGTGGGTACTGATCGAAAATCTAAAGGGCTGACAACTTTTCAATTGAAAATGTTTGATGCAAAAGTTGCGAAAATATCATGAGTTTTTATGTAAAATCAAATTTGAAATCATTTCCGGTTAATGAACTTATTCCATCATTTATCGGTGACACATATTTTACTATGGGATCACTTAAATGGATTTTTAATATATAAAAATCTTGGACACTCATAAATATATGTATACATGTGCGCGAATTATTGATGCATAATATTCGCTTAAGATTATTTTCGATGTCTATGCTTGATCTCAAACAGGTATGTAAATCATTATATGTATCTTGAACTTTCATGCGTTCATTAAGAACAGAACTACGTGTACCTATGACCATAACTACACTAAATGTATGTGTATGCTGTATGCGTTTGTAGTCAGGCACATAAACGTAGATGTTGGAAACTAGGTTATTGGCTCAAATCAACTTTTTATATATAAAAAAGCGTATAGAAAAGCCTCACACGTTATTTGTGCAAACAATCGTTCGGTGCACATGTCTGCGTTTGGGTTATGTGCAGATATATATATATATATACGCACATATGTGTGTGTGTGTTTGTGTGTGTGTGTGTGTGTGTGTGTATGTTATATTTATATTATATATATTTATCTGCAAAGACTTGTTTTGTTATGTTTGCATTAGAGATAAAAATACAGATTTGCGTGTCGACTTGACTGCATATATAAATACAAATTATGCTTTACAGTTTTGTGATGATAGGGATAAATAAGCCGACTTCATAATTTATCGTAAGACTAACATATTTGTGAGAAAACTAAATCGTGACCTTTTTTCTTAAATAAACATAAGTTCACAAGTTGTAGCGCATTATTGCATACATATGCCACGCAAAAACTATCCGAAATTTTTAGAGAAATGAATTACTTGTGAAAATTTATTTTTTAAATGGCAAACTCATACACGTTCATGGACCGACGAAATACATATTACCTTCCCCAAATGCTTTTGCGCTGGCTCCAAGCTAAACATTCCGAAAATCGCAAAACGCAAACGATGCCGTATCTATGAATTAACACTATCTGAACATCAGATAAAAAATTTTCCGCGAAACGTAATATGAATAAACTGATCGTTAATGATCTAGTGAAGTAATTGATGTCGATCTACGCAAAGAGTATTTTTTTAAAAAGATTTCTTTTCAGCTTGCGACATTGGTCAAAAAGTGGAAATAGCGTGTTTAGAAAGAAATGAGGCCGAAAGATGATCATGTGTTTGCAGTGTACAGGTTCTTCCCTATACCGAGAAATGAAAGTCTAGACTCAATAGATTAACCGCACTATCATGCTCAGCAACAAGATTTCCTTTCAGTTTAATGCGCACAACAGTCATTATCATTAGCTACTTCTTTTTAGCTGAACCGACTTAATCGAATAACCAATTTATGATAAAGTCGAGTTCCTATCATTTTGACTTCAATAGTCTACAGGTCGTTCCTCGCGTTATGAAACATTAAAAAAAAATGATTTGTAAACTTTTAATTTTCCTTCGTCACGATTTTTTTTTCGATCTAAAATTCACTGTAAAGTGTGTATAATACGCACATTTGTTTTTGCTGGTGAAAACGTTTGCCTGTGCATGCTTGGCTGGTGTTTTCCTTTTTTGTGGTCGCGCGCGTATTCCATAAAGACACGTTTTGCCAAAAACATATTCTTTGTCATACCGATATCCTGTACGTGCATATGAATGTAAGTTTACCTGATCTACTTCGCAATCTACGTAATCCGTCTGTTTGTATGTACATATGTATCTTTGCCATTGGTTGGCTTGCTTGAGGTAAGCGACAATATAAACTTTGGTGGCTTTAAGATTCTATTCTTAATTACGGGATGAAGGCAAAGGGGAGCAAGAAAAATGAAAACACAAACTAAACTAGTTGCAGTCAATTTCAGGTCTTTCTCTTGTTTATTTCTTTTTCTGTTGGTTTATTCGATTCTGGTTCTTTAATATAATGGAACAGATATAAAGAGGTAGACAGGGAGAGAACTAAACAGACAGAGAGAGAGAGAGAGAGAGGGAAGGAGAGAGACTGAGGGAGTGAGAGAAAAGAAAGAAAGGGAAGAAAGAAGACGAAAGGTAAGAAGTGAAGAGAAAAGTGCGGCGGGAAGTTGGTACGCGTGAGAGAGAAAAATTTTCACAAACTAAGAAGAAATTGCAGTAAAAAATGGGTTGTTGGAGATTTAATATTTGTTTTTGTTCTTTTTCACTCTGCTGACGCAATCTCACTTTCCAAATAGCGGCCCATAAGAACAGTCTGTCGGCTGGAGTAAGGTGTGGTCTGTGCTAGCTGTGTGTTAAGCAAGTAAATCGTTTTTTGGTATCAAGAGTTTATAAACTTTGTTGGTACGGTCGTGTTTATTTACTTCTGTTATTGCATACATGCGTATGCGTATTTCTTTTCATGTTGTGGCCGTTGTGGCCGTTCGTGGAATTGTGCAATTTTCTCTTTTCTTTTTTTTGTTGTGATTTGCTTTATGCACTTCATTCCGTTGATACTGTGGCACTGGGCCATTGTATGCATTCGTACTATTAATGAATTATTCAAGAAAAGGCGCGAAAGTTATCTCTTCGTAAAGAAATTAGGTTATGGGAATATAGCATAACTTACATACTGTGCGAACACGCGTGTATGCTTTATAACTAAAAGTTAAAATTTTGAAATGACAATCTTGCGACTATGACATGTTTCTCTACCAGTTGTGTATGTGATATGCGAGTTATTTTTAAGAACGCTGGTAATGCAAACATTTAAATGAGAATGGAGTCGATTGGAATAATAAGCAAAGTTAATTCCCCAAAGAAAATTATCTCTTCAGGCTTCATTTACTTTGTGCAACTGACAGAAAGTGTACTGATTTGATGACCAATGTTTGATTGGTCTGTCTAATATTATACAGATTTATCGAACCGTTTGTCCGTCTACTCTTTCTATTGGAATCGTCATAACCCCACATATAAGGTTAAGAAACTGAAACTTGATAAATAGAAAGTTGATGAATAGAAGTCAAACTCGATAGTGGTCGTCTGTAAATGCGTCCAGGAAAAACTAAAAAGGATTTTATGTGCAACTTACTGAAGTTATCAATCGAAAATTTTGCAAAAATATTTCTAAGTATCACTTAAAGTTGAAAACGATTTTAAAAATGCAAATTCGCGGCTTACTTTGCGGTGAAAAAATTAAATCATCGCCTATGGCATTGGTAGTTGAACCCGAGCATATGGGCTTGTTTATCATGCTTCGTATCTATGGCGTGGAGAAATCTTTTCGTTGGCGAAGAAATCCTATTAAAACCGAATTGGATCCGCGACCGTTTTTTTTACCTTCCCTTCCTTCCTTTCATTTATCAAAAAAGCATAAAAAGAACAAAAAAATGAAAATAGCATTGCAACTTCAAAGAACGATTGAAACGCCCCCAAAATAGCTGTTTTTTTATTAGGGAATTTATATAAGCGGTCACCCTTTTGCATTGAAACAGGTTAAGAAGAGCGGGGGCTAAGCAAATGAAAAGTCATCTCTGGAAAGACTATGTAAATTTATTCCCTAAAAATGATCAGCAATTCCAGCTTTTTTTAATGCTTTCCATATTGATTTAATAAACAATATACCGCATTACTGTACTCTATACTGTACTCACGACGACAACAATTTTTGAAATGAAAGATTTCAAAAAACTGAAACCAGTGGACAAAGCGATTAATCACATTACATTGCTGTTTTCAATCACTAGCTCTTAATCACATATGCTGCACATATATATCATATAGTTTTAATCACCCATCAGACTATTGTCAAATCGTTCATTTGCCGACGACTTCTCTTTACTGTTTGATCAAAGTTATAATCAAAGTTACAATCGTTCATTTTCTTGTTTCCCTTGAATGTGAAAACAAAGCAAATGCCCTGTGTTCAGATTACTCTGTTGTCAGTTTTCAAATGCGCACACTCGCGCACACAGTTACTACTACAAATAAATGTTCAAAGTTTAAATGGTGGAAAAATAAACCGAAAACCTTGAAATGCAAACATTCGACTAATTGTTTAGAATTAGTTTTGTTTCTGTTTGTGTTTATGTAAATGAGCAGAAAGAAGAAGAAGTAGAAAAAAGAACAAGTAAGAAACACATATAAGGTTTACTACGAATTGTGGATACCCATCATGGTAACATAAAAAAAATCATAAAAATAAAAAAACTAAAGATAATGCCGCAGCTCCAGTCTCTAGCTTATATCATTGCATGTGAATACGAATGGAACGAAGGAAATTAAAGGAAAGAAATTCGAATCTTTTAAACGCTTTATACTGAGAATCTTCGAAACAAGTAGTTAATGCATTCACTGCTACGCATTACGTTCTAAACTAAGGACAGACTTGAAAAGGATTGCGAAAACTTTTCTTCACAGAGGTCGACAAATTGTCGGTAATGTCATGATTTGAAACGAAGTTGTATGGATACTGATGATGCTGAGCACGGAGAGCTGAGAGCAAACAGCTGCTTGCACCAGAGAACAGTAAACAAATCAAAAAAGTCGAGAACCGATAAATGAAGTTGCAAGATACAGCTGACATCCTTTACAATAACAAAATATCGAATGTTCACTATTCCATGAAAATTTAAGGATTAGAAAACTGCTTTCCAAATGGATACAGCATTCACTCATGGTGGAACAAAAACACCGTATCAAAATCGATGGCTATAATTGCAAAATTGAACAAGTTGAAGTTTAAACTGTCGTTCAACGTATTCTCCAAATCTAGTTTGCGACGGCTATTATCTGTTTGTGAAGGATGCTTTAGGGAAAGAGACTTGGATCAAATGTAGAAAATTGGCACGTATTTTGAGAATCTTAATGTATTGTTTCATACAAAAAAGGCATCAAAATACATGGAATGATGGTACCGAATTTTAGAAGACGAGTGTGCCGACGCTGATAGTAGAATTATGCAAAAAAAAAAAATGTGTTTTTCTTACTTGTTTCCGGGGACTATTGGCGATTGTAATGTTGTTTGTAGCCACTTTTCCAAATGTAACTCCTATTGTAATTTGATTTCTAATCTTAAAGAACAAAGACACTACAATTCAATTCAAGTTTTCTAATCTTTTTTTTTATAGAAAAATATCGCTTTCTTCTTTATGGTTGCGACGTCTTTTTCGTTTTTATAGATCTTAGTAAACCTTAGAGACCTATTCAAGTAAAATCATACGCGTTGAGATAACAAAATACCTGAGGACTTTCATTTTTCTAAATCTAAGTTTGTATGACTTCGTTCAGCCGTTTAGTTAAAGAGCACGTAGATGGTATTGCACACAAATTTTGTATAACTAGATCCAGCGAAATATTTGTGCTAATAAAAAATGAAAATATTTTTTAAATTTTGAGAGTTGTGTCACTGGGTGTTAAAAGTCTCATACAACTTTAATATAACTGCGTACTTTAGTAGTGTATACAAACATTAGTACGAAAGATACAAAGCGAATCTTGAGCACCCTGAACCTTAAGTAAATATATTATTGAATTCAACAGATCTATTTCATTGATGTTATAGTAAATAGATGTAGAGAACTTGGACTTGAAGCAATCCTGAGGTCTTTTAGAAATTGCTTTATGTGAAGAGCGGAATTTGCCAGAATTAATATTTTGACTATTGCAGGCATCTCATGTTTGTATAAAATTTGTTTAAAATTTCTGCTTTTCACTTCAAGTTTTGAATCTTCAAACATTTCTACAGCAATCGTAAAAACTGATGGGCATTACTTTGACTAAGATTTTTTGAATATTGATTTGCAATTAAGTTCTCTCATAAATTTCTAGGATACCAAGAATGGCAATGAGAACCTTGTCTTTATTGATTTACAAATCATTTTACAAAATTCTTTTCATACTGATCCATAACATCACTTCTGTATTTACATCATATAAGCATACTTAGTGATCTCTGATTTCTGACAAACTGAATAACAATCATATTTTACTCTATTCTTGAGTGGGGATATATAAGATACAATTACGTTTTCCCCACACAGAAAGATCAAAGTGAATAGAGCGTCATTGTCTTCATATTACTAGTAAAACAAGCGAAAACGATAAAGCAAAACAAAAGCTTTTAAAACGTACACAATCATTATATTGCACATACATACATACGTACATGCACACATAACTACATACATACATGAATACATGCATGTGTTTGTATGTTATATTTTACTGGTATATCTATTTGTCTTTGATATAAGCTATGAGTTAAACATGATTTTATTTTATATAATTTTACTGCATAGTTAGGTATATAGAGATAAAAACCGATAGAAACAGTTTCGCTTGCAAAACCATTTTGTTTTCTTTCTTTATATTATTTTAAAATTTTAGTTTTTTAATTTTTTTTCTTTTCGATACTTTACAATATTTTACGCTACAAGTACTTAAGAAAGGCTGCATACGTTCTACGTTAAATCTAATTTTTGAAATATAATTATAAGATTTTGGGGTGCTTCGATTAGCTTCGTTTCGTTAGCTACACCACGAGCAGCGTAGGGCATATTTAGTTTGTGCGGATTTAACACGCAGGAGAGCTTAATATAAACTCGTCTCTTAAAAGTGGCGAAACGTTGAGGCTACAGTGCATCATTATTAATCATGTTAATCACTCCCTTTAGAGTTTAAAGACAATTCATTGCAATAGTATTGAGCCAGTGATTTAATTTCAATTCTCGACTTATTTGATTTGATACACTTGCGCAGGATTTTAAACTTTAAGTGAAATGTAAAACGTTATCAAAGCACAATATGCAGTAAAATTTTTACCGATCCTTACATTTTTGCGCCACGGGAATGTGTTTGAAATCAACATGTAGTTTCAAATTTTCTCACAAGACTTTTCAAATATTCACCAATAAGGATTGTTACGATTTTCACAATGATTCCACTAATATATCGGAATAAAATTTGTTTACGAAACGCTCTTCGGCTCTTTCTGGATTGACAAAAGATAAAAAAATCGGTTTCAAAGTAGATATATGCAGTATAAGGAAAGAATTCTAATTGAACGAAAACGCTTCTAAGCCAATTCAACAAAATTATGCAGTAGAGAGCTGGTCAATCTTCGTTTGGGTAATATGACGTAAACGATAGTGTGACATTGCGTAAAGCGACGTAGGGAAAGAAGGAGGCAGAGGAAGAGAGAGAGAGAGAGAAACTATTGCTGAAGGAATTAATACGTCACTCAATAAATTCGTAGGATTACTAGTTTTTCAAAATTTTGCCACTGTTGTGGTTGCTTGTGAAACCCTCCATTATCTTGGTGTTATATACCGAGGTATAGTAATATGTTATATAATGCTATATATTGTTCTACAGTATTAATCTCTTGTCCTTATTTAAGACAACCGGATATTGTACCTCGTACATCCCAACACACGGACGTCATAGCTTTCTAAGTCGACTTTTGCATTTTTGCTCACATATCTTATTAACAAATCCTTTTTATGTCGCCTAAATAGCTCCTAACTGACCTACGAATCATGAACACGTTGTGATTTTTGGCAGCGGTAGCACAAGTGCGACTAAGATGTCGCGACCGAACAAAATTGAGAGAATCTCTCTCAATCAATTCGAAAGTATAGCGTTGCTTAACTAGCGTTCGGTTAATACGTTGCCATCGAATATAAGATCGAAAGATGAAATAAAGAAGAAGAGGATAAAGAAAGAGAAAAGGGGAGAGACGATCTTTCTACTAATTCGCCAAAATTATCCAACAAAGCGGTGACTAAATTTTATCCGGGTAATATGTCGCGGTCGAACAAACAGGTGTAAAGCCGGGGAGAATGAGAGAGAAAGAAAGAGGTTTGCAATATTTTTGTGTTCATACAGTATAGTTAAATGATGTAAAATAATTAGAGCAACTTTAAGAATTATTATTATCAGCGATGCCTGCAACATACTATAGTATTAGTATTAAATTCTTTTTACATGTGTATAAATATATTTCAGTAGATTAATTTTTAAATAAAATTGTAAATTTCCGGCTTCAAATGAATTTCCTTGTAAAATAATTAAAAGGAAAAATTATCAACTCAGAGCCAAACGATGACATCAAACCGCAAATTGCGTCATTCAATAATTTCTGATAGAAGAAAGCATTGATGATATGGTTACGGAAATTTTTTCTATTTCTTTCTTCTTTCTTTTAAACAAAAATATTTTTAAGGAAGAATTTGAATAAATTAGAAATTTAGATCATTATATTTTTAGCGAACAATATATTTCTCCATACTTTTAACTGAAAGATCAGAGGAATAATCGATCTTTCACTGCTGGACCAATATAGTTTTTTTTTTTTTTTTAAATAATTTGTAGAAAATATAAATTTTCAGCATTTATTATAAAGGTAGCTGACCCTTTGAATTTGATTTCAGACAGATTAAGAAAACATAGGTAAGAAAATACGATTCGACTTTGACCGAATCTTTAATACCTACCAAATTCTTCATAGAAGAGAGCCTGAAGAAGGCAAAACTTCTATAGACTGTAATATCGGACGGACGTGGTAGATTTTTTCGATTTTTATAGAATAACGTTAAAGTTTTTATGGTGTATTGATAGTAGGAATCAGAAGTGTTTCCAGTTTATACTACACTGTAGATGTGTCAAAATACTTTCAATGCAAAAATGTTCCATTTTCTTTCAGTATTGATCCTAATATCTTAATTTTAATGAGATAAAAAGTAAGAGACAAAAAGACAAATAGACAGACGGATGTCTGAACACGACTAGACGGAGGAATATATATGCTTTAGTGGGTTTTTGAAGGTTCCTTCTTGATGTTACAAACATTTTTACAAAAACCTGAAATTTCAATACTCTGGTAAATTTCTATAATTCTATCTGGTAGAGTTTATGAATAATGAGCAATAAACTTAATATTATTGACTTTTGAAAACAAAAATACAGTAGGTCCAATTTGATCCATTTTCACCTTTGAAGTCGAAATCTTCATTTTTACGGAATATATCTACAGACGTTGCACGGGTAGATGGCGAAATAATCAAAATCCATTCTACGATGGAAGAGACGTAGAGAATAGAATAGAAACATTGCTTGAAATCAATGCATTGTGGTCTACAATATTTTCTGTTTCTCTGTATGGCGCGTACAACAACAATGCTGATGGTTTCCCAAGACGTGAAGAGGCTGCATATAATTGTCCACTTGAGAAACACGAAATTCGAAATCTTGAGGCGACTGAAGATGATGAAACCTCGAGTTCATTGGAAATGTGAGAAGAGAGGAATTTAGAATCCTTTAAATTTGAACGGCACGCGTTGAAATTACACATTTTCTGCTTTTAATCGTGTTTTTTTTTTGCCAAATATCACTATTTATCATTGAAGTCATTGAAGTCCATATTATTGATCAATCTTTTGAACTATTTGATTAAACTATTTTTTTTTTTTTCAAAAATGTTTTGCAATTAAATGACAATTATTCGCTAATTCTCATACGTTGATTACTTTGCTCAATTACAACAATCGCGAAATACATTTGCAAAAAACGATGATCGGCATCTGGTAATGCTAACATAGAACCGAACAAATGGTAAACTTGCCATTGAATTTTGAATGTCGTCATCTAATTGTCATGCAACGATTACGTCTGTATCAAAAAATATCATTTAAAAATTTCGAATTATATTTAGATAAATTGTTTACAAGGCGTTTAGATTCGTTCAAAATGCCTACAATTTGTAGTGAAAATTTGTGAATAATAAGACAGAAAGGCATGGTATGGAAGACACGAAATTAAAAAACTTTCTAATAATAAAACTAATGGTTCCAAAGGGGCATACAATTCAGGTAATTTCACTTACCTTCCACCTACACAAAACGATCCTTTCGCATCTTTATTGAATTTTAATGGATGAGAACATTTACATTCAGTATCGGTCTCCCTATTGAGTTAGAATGCGATACGAACAAAAATTGATGTATTTGTTTTGAATGGAACGTTAACATTCTACATCTACAATCAAAGTCTTTGTTTTGCTCAGCTGCATTCATTCGAGATTTTTTAGGTCTTGCCGATCGATAATATTCAATTTCACATGTATGCAATTGCGCGTTTTTCATTCTCATTGACACATTTTGTTGCGTTTGGCTTCTTCTTCACATTTTGATTTGCACGCAATTGTGCGTATCTCAATATTCTTGTGATTCATTTCAATTCGTCTATTCTTCTTTAGTGTATCGTACTCCAATGTTTGGTCATTGTCGAATATTCCAACATTTGATGGTCTTCTACGCTGCATTTTTCTATTACAATAATTTCCTCGTTTAATAATAACACAAAATGTTGATGTCTCAATATATTAGATGTAGAAATAAATTCTCGGTGTTTTTCGATAACATTTAAGTTTATTTAAAACATTATAGCTACAAAGCTTAATAATCGACATATTTACTACCATTATCCATGATCTTAAGCTTCATATCGCTTAGCTTGTGAATGCTATCGTTGTGGAATCTTCGTAGTTTCGAGTTCGAATAGTCATCAACCGATTTTCGCACGTGTACCTCTATGAAACGCTGCTCTGGTAAATATAACTACAGCAGTTGGAACAAATGGTAATCAAAGGGAGGTAAGCCTGAAGAGTGCTCCGCAATCGGATGAAATTCCCAGCCCATCTCCTGGGTTTCTTTGTCGTTTTATCCTTTTTGTAACAGATGTAACAGATGATCGTAGTAGATGATTCCTTTTCGATCCCACCAAACCCACAGTAACAATCTCTGAGACTTTGCAAGAGATGTAGATGGTTATCCGGAATCAACACAAGTTTTTCTTCGCTTACGATTGTTGTACAGTATTCATTTTTCAACGTCCCTGATAATTTGATGAAGGTAACTATTGATTTATAGCGACTTAGCAAATGTAAGCATATGTCTCTCAACTCCACAATTCTCTTCTCTTCAACTGGTTGATCATCTTTCCTTTTTTATATTTCCTATTGTAGATAATCGAACTGAAATTGTTTATTGACCCACTTTTAAATGTGCTGCGAAGCTCTTTTTGAGTTTATGCCAGATTTTCGTCTTCGTTCAACACTTTTCTAGGACCTTGCGTGCATTGTCTTCAAATTTAAAATTGTCTATACGAAATCTCGCAAATCACTTTCTAAATGTTTCATAACTTAATATATTTTAATCCCAAGCCAAATCAAAAATATTTCAATACCTTCCGCTACCATGGCTTTAGAAATCTTGTCGTCTCAAGGCGAAACCGTTATCCAGCTATTTTCGCACATGTTCAATTTCTCCTAATTATGATTGCATTGATCTGAACAAATGGTAATCGGAAGGGGGAAGCTTAAAGGGCGCTTGCTTATATTCATCTCTTTAAAGATTCACATCCACTCAAACTTGGACTATATATAGGATAACATAACAAAGTTATCTGCACATGAAATTTTGGGAGAAATGGACGAGTCATGTATATTTTATAAAGCAACAAAATTCAAGACAAAGAACTCATTTCTACACCTAACAATTTCATAATCTTTCAAACCGAACAATCAAAACACACATTAGATGTTAATTTATTTATATTTTTAATCTGTCAGCGGGTCGGCTGATGAATGCAAATGAATATATTATTACATTTTAATGTTATTCAATTATTTATAGAACTAATAAAATCGGTCCAATAACACAGAAGTTAACCTACACCACTATCTGTCGAACCTCATAACATTGCGCAGCTTCTTTGAACCGAAACAAATATTATGTATAAGTTTCGCTTTAGCAGAATGAATGGTTTCGCTATTTTAGAATGACACGTGTACAACGCATATTTATTTTTTTTGTATACAGTTATCGAGAAAATAAATATGCTATGTACACACACTCACACTCCAATAAAGTAAAATGAATGGAAGTTATAGAAGCAAATAGAATTACGAGCCGTTATATATAAACTTTACAAAATTCCAGATTTTTTCAAACTTTCGCGTGCGATGATAGCCTAATAGAGGATTCTGCTGTAGAATATTTTAGTTTTTATTTTTGTATGTATATACATATATATGTATATTAGCAGATATATTTTACATCTCTTTGGGTGTATAGTCATTTTATCGAAACGTTTGCAACACCCAGAGGCTTTACAAAGCAATATATATTCTCAATCAGCATTAAACTGCATTTCTGTCCATATGTTTGGGTGGATGTGTGCGGTAGTCATTCTTTCGGTGAGCAAATTTTAGATATTCGCATCAAATTTGTACAAAAATTTAACGTTTTTGCATAAAGGCTGGTATTGAAAATGAGCCAAACCGGTCAAAGGCTATGGTTGAGTAGATAAGAATCGTGACTAGGTAGTCAGTGTTCGAATGGGTTCAAATCTCAATGCAATGGTACACCGCCTGGAAGCGGGTCTTTGCTTAGTCGGTAACGGCGTAACACTTTACCGATCAGTATGCGGGCAATTCCGTGGATTTTCCTGTTTTCTTACTTCTTTCCGACCAAGTATACCTATAGAGGACATATATCAAGTGAACAGTAATATTAAAAAAAATAAGAAGAAGAAAAACGAGCTAGAAACGTTTCTGCTTTCATACATTGCAACAGAAAACAACGATAAAAATATTCACGTGTATGCTCTATGAGGCGATACTACGAAAACAGAAAAATCGGCTACACCCACGCAATATTATTACAAAGCATCGATATTTCACTTTCTCGTCTTTTCCTTAGGAAAAAAAATTGTATAAAATATAGGGCCATAGCCGAATATAATTTTCTTCCGTGTTTTCAAATAAATCTGTTATCGCTGATGTGCACTAACACATCTAAAGACGTAAATATATTTATGACACATGGGAAATTGATTGATATTTTAGGTTTTCTTACTTAACACCGTCGGGGAATGATGATCTACTAGTTTTGCTGTTCGGTTTGCTAGACTCAAAAGAAGTTCTCCTATTTTGAATAATAAGAAATTATCATCATTCAATTTAATCATCTCCCTCAATTCACTAACTTGCTATCCTCATTCGCACTAGTTTTCTTGCTATCTAACTTCATCTGTATCACTCCTCATTATCTTGTTTGGATCGCATCTCATCATATCTATATATGTACATAGTGTACGAGCAGAGTGTGACAAATTAGGCGGTATATACATATAGGCGGATGTTGCTCTCCTTTCTATCAGCTTAAGTTTTCACATACTCATCTTGTTTCTTTTTTTTTCTTGCTTCTCATTAATTGTTCATTAATCCCGCATAAGACTTGAAAAATCGAAAGCCCTCCTGATAAAACAAAAACACTTATTCGATTTCATGTAATCATTTTCTTATCTTTCAGACTCTATTCCAAGTCCAGGCATTCCACTTCCGCCCCCCTTCTCGCGCTTCACTTGGTCTTTAATAAACCTAATTGGTTGCTAGACGAATTGTCTGCCTTGATATCTCCTTACTTTCCAATGTCCCTATTTCGCTTTATTTCGCTAATCGTTTTTCCCTCTTCTCTTATCTCTCCTTATCAATCAATTTTTTAATTATTCAGCTCTCTTTCTCTCTCTATGTACAGATTAGGTCAAAATAATATCACTTTTTATTTTTTCATGGTAATTAGTACTTAGCCAATCTGTTTTGAGTTACGCTAAATTAATTTGTATTAAATCTCTAAAATCTTAAATGTTTCGCATACAATCGAAGAAATTTTGAACACACACATTTTGCAGCCGTTATAATACATCATGCGCAGTTGTATGTTTGTCATCATACGTATGTTACAATCCCAAGGCATATATACAATCACACGCAATTGAATGAAAGCTCTCGAGAGCTAAAACACGTTAGAAAAATCCCTGGCAATGCGAACAGTAAATACCAGTGAAAGCGAACAGCTAGCAATGCATTCAGCTATTATCAGCTCAAGAAGTAATCTTCAATCATTATATACATTCAAGGTCTTTATAAACGTGTGTAAATGAACGAGAATTGCAGCCTCTTTGCATTCTTACTTATAAAACCTATGGAAATATTAGAGCTTCAACTTGATTCCATATTTTTTTTTTTTGGTTTTTTTTTTGTTTTGTTTGCAACCGCAGGTAAGGGTCATTCTCTGTTATCTCTCTTCTTCGGTTTCTCTCTGTTTCCTCTTTACAAAATTCCTCTGTACACTTACGTTTTCGATTTCAATGGTGGTGGCATTTTTGACCCAAAAATTACAATCAACGCTAATAGTTATCATGTTCTGATGTTAAGTACTATTTATACGCGTGCTATAAATACATTTATGCATAGATACATAAATGTATATAATGTATGATTGATGACTACAATAAAATTCGTATTGTACCGCATTTCTTTTATACGTAACGATAAAAAAAAACTTTTTATAGGATTAAGCCTCATATAAACAACGCTGTTTATTGTACGGTGCTACAATTTATACTTTAATAGCCTATGGTATACTCAGTTAATTTATATTATGTAGGAGAAAAACTCCGTGGCGTTTTTTCATCAAAATTCAAATACAATTTTCTTACATTTTAAGTGAACTTTCTTAAATTAAACATGTTTTAATTTGATCGATAACCTTTTTGCCATTTTTCTCATAAAACGATTACTTCATCACTATAAAGCATCTGGGCGATCAGGTGAACCAAGTGATTTTCACGGAATCCATTTTGAAGTAAAGTTGTACACTATTAAAAGAGTTATGCAGAGAGCGAAAGAAATGGTAGGTTGACGGGATGAGAATCTGACTATTCTGCAAATACTTGAAAGATCAGCCAAGTTTTCTCAATTTTCATTTTCATTTGTCATGACGGAAGACAAACCTTTCTATTCTGCATTCTTTACTACACTTTTTAACTACATCAGTTTATGACAGTGAAAAACTCATTTATTCACATAGCAAAGTTGAAGTAGCTCTTGATCCAAGATTCCATCCCGATTCCAACAAAGACATCACATTACCTAGTATTTTTTTAATCTACGCTTTGACACCGTTTGTATAACTTCATCCTCTACCTTCTACCAAAATCTTTTTCGCCTATTATTTTCATATGCAAGTCGTCCTTCATCGCATGCCACCAATCTCTTCAAAAACGGTTTGATTTCGTTTCGTTTTGACAGTGACGGACAGGTGGAGATGAGGTCTATTAAATTTGTCACTCTTAACTCATATCGATATTTTTTTTCTCATCCAGCTTTATGTGAACATTTCAATTTGTTTAGTTCACCGAAGAGGTAGTAATATAGAACAATCTTGTCCAATTTTTCGTTGAAGAGCGTCTTTAACGGACGGAAACGAGCGAATCGTTTTCACGCTACTTAATTTAGTAAAGTATCTTCACTGTTTGAGCCTGCAAAGTTTTATCGCTCTTGTCCAGGTGATACTGTAAAATTTGTTGTTTCCAAAACTAAATTAAGAGAAGTGTGACAATGTATTTATCTACGTATTATTTATGTGTTATCACTATCAACTTTCAAGAACACCATCGTATCGCTTGCTTGGATTAATATTGCCAAAGTTACACGATTTCAAGACCAATTATTCGAGAAAACGCTACAAAGTTTTTTCTTTACCTTTTATAATACTCAATTGCAATTGCAAAGTTAGCGGAACGGAATTTGTAAATAGATTTGTTCTCAGATATAATCTCGTTTATAGTCGGCACTCTATTTGCTACGGTTCCTCCTATTCATACTTGAAATAATTTTCTGAGAATCTTTAGAAACACTCCTGTACAGGGTCTAATACTTTTTTATTTCATGAAAATATTTTATGAGGTAAAAGCCAATTTTTTCGAAAACAGTTCACATATAGATTAGAAAGTGACACTCTTTATAGCTTTTTGAAGTTTGAATCCCGCTTCAAAAGATCAAAGAGCCTTTCAATTATACAGACAATGTTGTCTGCTAAAAAGTATACAAAAAAACAATTTTTTCTAATTTATTCTTTTTTTTATTTGACTACCCAGGGGGCATGGCGATGGTTAGGAAGGAATATAAGTAGAGGAAGGCATGTTTTAGGGCAAAGCTCATCGTCCAGGCTAAATTGATATAGAAATCGAATCTTACGACCGAGACAGAGTCCTCTATCACGTTTACGATATTTCATTGCGCTTTCAATTTTTTTTTGAAAAATTTTCTTTAGTTGTTTTTCTTTTTTGAAACAATGAATTGCCAGATAAACTTCGAATACCAAATTACGAATGTTTTCTTATCAATGACTAATTTTTGAATGACTATAGATTACGTAAATTTTTATTGCTCTGCGCATTTTTCAACTAAAAGAACCTTTTTATCTATATATTTCACGTTACTGTTTAATAGGAACTAAAACAAGTTTTTGAGAAGATGTAAACATTTTCATATGCGTACTGTTAAGTTATCGCAGTCACGCAAATGCCACTACCAGCCAGTTAAACGTGCACTGCTAAATCATCTTAGCATCTTTCACACACCATTACTTTTTTACTGTTTTTACTGTTTTACTTTTGTAGATGCTAGCACATTTGCAATATCTTAACTTTGATTTATATCAAGTCGTTAATCAAACGAAGAGTACAAATACTGCTTTAATATAACATTCATTCTATCTATCATTTCCCATATTGTATTCAAAAATTTTCCCCTGACAACAATGAAATAAACAAAATTCATTTATTTACATGTAAATCATACGCCATGTTATACAAGTTTTCGCATTTTTGTTGCTCTATAGGTTATACGATATATATATGTGTACATATATACGACATATATATGTATACGAAATATATATACATATATATATGGAAGGAATCTAGTTTTATTATGTACCTGGCTAGAGATGATGAATATGACGTGATTTGTATCAATGCAAAGGTAGTTATTATATAAATTTTTTTTTATTTGCTAGGTTAGTCAATTGGAAAATTTCTCTAGTAATATGGCTCACAGACAGAGCGAAGAGACACCACGTAAGCGTCTCTCTATGTTTACATATATTTTCTGGAAATTTATTTTATTAGATTTTTTAAGTGATTTCAAATCTACATAATTTTAATTTTAAGTTATTTTAGCTGTACGATTTTATACACTTTCCAATATTGCACTTTTACACAACTTGGCTTCACATGTACACGATTTCACTTTTATACGATTTTAGTGTTAAGTTAGTTTACTTGTATTATTTTTTAGTTTTCCAATATTGGATTTTTATACGAGTCTCACTTATATACAATTTCAATTTTACATGATTTCACTTTTACACGATTTCACTTTTACGCGATTTTAATTTACAGTAGATTACATCCCTTATGCAAGATTCATTGATGAAGATTGAATAACATATATTACGAGTACTGACAATTAGTACAAATTTTTTTTATAATCGCGTGTTAGTGTCGTGGCATTTCAATTTTTCAAAGTTTACCGTATTATCAAGAAACAATAGTATTTGGTCACACCTTATTTTACTAAGCTAAAAAATAACAATTTATAGTCGTTTTAATTACCCCAATAAACGATCCATTGAACATCTAGTGAAAAAACTTGTGTTCCAGCACTTTTTTCGGTACGCATTACCATTAACGAAAATCGTATTACTAGTGTATGCGATCAAAACATTGAATGTGTATTCTATAAGTTTTTGTATACGTCTCAGTATCTCAGAGGCGAGGAAAACGTCCTTTCATATGTTATGTGAATAATTAACCATCTGTGGAATCAGACGACAAATGTTTAGCGTTCATGTTCATAACACCAGACAAAGAATGACAATGCAAGCCAAAAAAAAAAATGGACGGATTCAGCATGGGCGAGTACATAAGCTTAGAAAAATTTTGTCCGTACAACAACTTAGAAAATGAACGTCCTATGTTGCGATACGGGTTGCCTACAATATTATAATAATGATAGTACCTTCCAAATTCGTAGAAATACTGGATTAATGGAGAACAATGTTCGCTGATAGCACGCATAAGATGCTTGCTTTTAGATTTAGTACAGTTTAAATATATATACAAAATTCTATCATTTTCATCAATGCAATCATTTAAGTAAGTATCGTCGCTTTTTGTTGCTCAAATTATTTTAAAATAATATCAAGTTTTAAAAATAAAATTGTGATAGAAAGAGTAAAAAAAAGCGAATGCCTAGAAAGGTGTCGAAATTTTAGACTGGTTTTGAAATATCATGAGTATATAATTTTTATAGAATAAGATACACAAACATGCGATCTATATATATACATTTATTTATAGGGAAGGCTTCGACCAATAAACTGTTAATTTGTGTTGCTTCGCACATACAAGTGTGAAGCGTGGGCGTATTAAATAAATTTATTAATTATGTGTAACTTGCTTGCCTCATTCTTCAAATGAAATAATTCGTTTTTCTTATAGATAAAGTCTAAAGTAAATTTAATGATTCTTATGTAAATATAAACCGATAAGTTTTAGTTGCGATAAAAATCTTATGTATATACATATAATATATAGACATATATGAGTTTATATACAAGTTCAGTTAAGATAATGATAAACGAATTACCAAATCCACTTTTTGAATTTTTTTAAATTAAAGCATTTCGATTGACTTCTAACTGTTTATATATTCATGTCAAAGTTCTTTAAGAATAATGAGATAATTTTCTTAGCCATTGAATAAATAGTAGATATATTTCAGAATCAAATTTTTTCTCTAAGGTAAATCGTTGTAAATATTTAGCTGAAGCATTTTTTTAATAAAGCAATGGAAAGTCAAATATTCATGAAAATCGTTTTCTACCGCTAATAAACACAGTGTGTATGAAGAATGTAAACAAATAATTTCATCACTTTTCACATTTTCCTTTATGCAGATAATCGATTTGCCAAGTGAAGCATATTGGGTAACTTCGTAGCGTTTACTCCTCTAACGTTTTCCTGACTAATCTTAAGTAAAGCCTTATTTTGTGAAACTTCTTACATGAAAAAAATTGAAATTTCCAAAAAATTTTTTTTTGAACCAAATAATCGAAAAATTGTAATCATCTCAGTGGTTTACAACATTGGGAAGTCGGCCTTGCTTCACTTTAACGCTTTTAATTGTCTTTTTTTTTGAGCCGTGTTGACTGATGCCTTTTTGCCATTATGCGGATGAAACTATTATGACATCATAGGTAAATCTTTGCAGACTTTATCCTGAAAAACTGAGCAAAATGATTTCCTTAGGGTTCTTTTGAATTCAGCTTTAGAGGTTTTCTGTAAAAGATTTCTACACATAGGGAAACAAATGGTAGTCCAAAGAGCAACATTGTGCCTATTAGCATTTATTTTCAACAAATTATATTTTTTTTAAATTTTCTAGTGGCTGTCACCTGCACACTCGAGATAAACACATTAACTCATAATATACTTATACATAAAAGGAAACAGTTTGCCATATTTTTCCCTCAAAACACTTCAGCAAAAATTTTTTTGTTTCTGAAATACGCTTCCCGGACTTTTTCATTTATAAGCAAAAACAAGATAAAACTTATATTAGTCTAATCACAAGCTCTATACGATAATTGCCATTCAACATATATCGACATTTTAATCTTATCCGATATTGTAAATATTTCGGGTCACATTTTCTACAACTTTGCAGCATTCATCCGGTGATAAAAACATTCGGTTCTCTCTCGGTTCTCTTTAACTAATTTTTTCACTTAATATTTAAATTTTATTAAAAAAAAATTTAATATCAAAATTAGAACTCTAAGCTAGAAAGAAGATCTACGATTTTGAGGGTTTAATTTCAGAAAATTAGAAAAGTCATGAATTTATTCTTAACTATACTGTTGTTTCGCTATTTTGCCTTTATAAAAAAACGTTAGAACATTTTTTTAAAGTTCGTCATTTTATTGATGTTTCGCAAATAAAACCGAAAAAATTATCCGCAACCTAAAGGTAATAAGATAAGAAAATATTTTAAATTTTAAATTTGTTCTACAACAATGGCTCTGGTCAACGTAACAACGAATTAAATAGACGAAAGGAGATCCAGACAGACAAATCAAGAATATTCTGCCTTTAAAGGTCCTTCAAGAACTGTTGGAACTGGTTGGAAACATATGGTAACGCTCTTTGTTGGGTTTAAAAATAAGGATCATTAATTTGAAATTTATCTTTAGATTCTTTTTATTACTTTTTAATTGTTATTCTTTAAACAACTTTTTTATCCGCACTTTTCTATTTATATAACACATCACTCAATAAGTTCGTAGGAAGAATGCAAAAGTTGGATGTAAAGGTTATAGAATCCGTGTTTTTAGATTCGTATAGTATAATATTCGACTATCTTAACAAGAAACAAAGAGTCAATAGTATATAACACTATATAGCAGTATAGAACAGTATATGACAGTATATAACCATATATAGTAACATATGCCCGTATATAACGCTAAGACAATGCACCATCTCACAAGTCGACAATAACAATGACAAAATAGTAAAAAAAAGAACTCAGTTATCCCACGAACTTATTGAGTGATGTGTTGCTTACATGTATTAACATAGTACAAGGCTTTTGTGAACGAAGAATACGAAAGTCTTACGTTATGTTATTATTATTATTATTATATTATCATGTATTTATATAAGTTTTTCCGTATTTCACATCTATCGTGTAAAAAAATATAACATAAGTAATCTGTGATATAAGGATAATTTTTCTATTACATACGTATAACATAACATAAAATACCTTAGAATTTAGTAAAAAGAGAAGTGTGTACACATGTAATCTTAAAAGTGGTATAAAACTTGTATTTCTAATATTTATATGTTTCTTCGTTCACTGAGAACTTAGCGGGCCATTAAAATAAATGAGAAAGTAACGATAATTAAGTAAGGAACCAAAAAAACGCAATCAAGCTTAACATTTTAAATAAAGTTTTGAGAGAGAGATCTTGATTTCAATAATTAGAGAGACAGACGCACCTGTTTAAATCTGATCAAGAACGTTTGTTCCTATAGATACCTCAAGAATGTATAAATTCTTTACGTTTTCCAAATGTTATTAATAATTGAGGATTATTAATTGATTAACGAACCCCTGCTCTAAAACCAAAGACTTCTAAAAAAATACCACATGGTTTTTGAGAAGTTTTCAAAAGCTTTTCGTTTGTTGATTTATTTTAATTAGTTAAAAGAAATTATATGATATCATGAATTAGAAATGCCTTATGTAGCTGCACTCTGCCTTTATTTACTTGTACAGAAGCAACGCAATCAATTGAATCGAACGAATTTTGTTGTGGTATGGTCAAGTTTAACCCATTATTTGCGTTTTTCGTTTTGTACATTATATGTTGCTTAACTCATATTGTGAACTATACCAGAGCGATTTGTACATATGGTTTGAGCTAAATATATCAAGTAAATAAAGTACATTTGTATGTTTTCTCGGCCGTAAATGGCAAGTTAGGGATAAAAGCACATTTTAAAAACTCCAAATTTACCGAACACTAAAACTTTTTCCTGGTTTTTAAAATATTAGAAGCGTTCTGTAAGCGAAGAAGAATGCATAAAAGAATTTGAAAAAAAATTACAACATTTAAGTGAAAGCAATTAACAGCTAGCGAGAGTATAACCAAAAATTAGAAAAATTTATATAAAAAAAAAAAGATTAAACCTCTTTCAGTCTGCAAATAATCGAAATTGAAAATATATATCATATTTGCGGACACAAAATTTAAATGCCTACTGCATTTTTAAGTGACGCTTTCGTATAGCAAATAAGCCTTGTATCACGAAGTAGGCACCTTAAATCAGGTTTATTACAGCGCTTGGGGAAGAATCCAAACTTCCAAAGAAACAATTCTCTTCAAAAAATTAACTTTTTCTACGCATTATAGAAATTTCGTAGTATCTATTAAATCAAATAAAAAAAATTTATTTTCTACCAAATTTACAATTGCCTTCATCCTAGGTCTTTTACCAAAGACATCATGCAGGCATATTATTTCGAAGTATTTGTTGGTTAATGCTGCAGTTGGTTATGAGGACACATTGTATTCTGTATCATATACAACAAAATTCATAAAAAAAGAGGGCATCTGCAGCCACAGCTTACTGAAAGGGTTATCCAGTAAGCAGTCAAGTAATACATCGTACATCTATTTCATTTCCATAGTTTTCTTCTCTTTTTTTTGGTTTCGCAACAATGGTTCACGCCATTAGTGATGAGTAATGACAGGTAAAATTTTAGAATACTTTTCAATAAAATCATTAGATGATGTTCTTTTCCTTTTACGGTTTCGACAGAAATAGATGCACACTATTTGTTTTCATGTTCATTGCTTCCGTATTACACCAGAACCTATAGCCATCATTAGTTACTTCTAGAAGAGAAGGTGTTAGAGGAATATAAGAATTTTAATTACACTAGGCAGCGCATTATTTGCCGGAATACCTATTATATCGATAATTAGTTTGACATTCTCCAGCGATTTTTCTATATTTGTCTGCTTGGTTTTGAAGTATCACAAAATCAATGTTACTAACATTATTCCGTTAGTTCTGTCGAAAATGGGCAAGATCTTGACTTTGTTGTTGTTTTTGAAAAAACTCATATGTTCCGAAAATAGCCCAGCATGGTTCAAATTTAGGAAAATGGCGAAAATCTGGACTTTGTTGTTGTTTTTGAAAAAACTCGTATTGTAAGTGTTCCGAAAACAGCCAAGTATGATTCAAATTTAGCAAAGTATATTTTTATGTCGTACCACTGCACAGGACCAATTTTCATTTAAAAATACCAAAAATTATACCTTGTTGCCACATACAAGCTTACGCTTAGTAAGAAAACTTAGATAAGGGAGGATACAAAAAACCATCTCATTCTACCTAAATGTAACACATTAATTTAGTAGGCCGAAGTACGAACTAGCGTTCGTTCTTCTACTAAAATATACGAGTGTACCAAATTTAATCGAAATAACTCCAAAAATGTTGACTTGTAAAGTGAACACAAATAGTCAGATAGAGGGACAACACATGCTTAAATCGAGTTGCAACATGATACCGAATTAATTAGTACAAAAAATATGGATCTATCTCTCAAGGGCGTTTGTTGCTTGCAAACTTATCATAAATGGCGATTGGCATTAAAATTATATTCATTTGGAGTTTTAGAGAGAATTTCCAATACCATTAGAAGTTCTTAGTCGGATATATCAAATTGAGAATTATATCATGATTGGGTTGATTAAGATAATTTTTGCATTTAATTTGAAAGGGACTGTTCAGCTTATTATCTTTATTTTTGCGAACAAGATATCATTCAGATAAAAATATTGCAATTAATCGAACATATTGTTTTTTATCCAGCGTGGATATGTCATATCCAGAACTATCCTAAGATATATATAGGGATGGCTGTCAGTCTATTGGCTGAATTCGCAATTACGACTTTACAATGTCTTGTAGAAAAAAAAACTTGATTTCGAAATTTTTCCTATTATTTTTACCTTTTTCTTAATTATAGGCACGGAATTGTGAAATTAATTATTAAAGGAATATGTAAATATTGTTTCTAGTTTGTGACTAACCGCTAAACCGTATAAATATATGATTTAAATATAATTCAATTTGTTCACAAAATCTAGTGATAGTATAAATAGATTCGAAAACCAAGCTGAATACAAGTTCTTCTTGTCTTCTTCTTATTAAAACTCTATACAAATGAAAAATTACGAGCAAATGGTTAAACAGTCAGATCAACCAGTTTATACGCCTCCAATTAACAATACAATGAGATCCAATAATAATATATTTGCGATCTCTCTTGATGTGATGTGATGCGCTACTAGAAAAAAATATTGATAGAAAATATGTTTAATTCAAGGTCGTGAGTATCTAAAATTTGCCATAAGTAGTAAGCTGTCAGGCAAAGCTTTTTTACTTGCTTTTGTGAGTAAGAAAAAACATGACTTCATTAGAAACTAAAATGATTTTTTGCCTTAGTTTATTTATATAATAGTGTTGTTTAGGTTTAAAAATGACTTTTACTTATAGTGAACAAAAAGTAATGAAAAATACATATTAAATATAAGTTTAAAATATTAATAATTTAAACATCCATTTGCAAGTATGTACTTTCATCAAACTTTTAAGCGTTAATTTTTGATTACATTTCTTGAAGTATTTAATTATTGTTGAGATTAATTCTAAATGTAATTAATAATAAATTAAAAATTTTATAAATAAGAAACATTTTTATAGATATTTATTTCTGTAGGTATTCGTATATACATCTGTTTATGGATATTTTTATATAAATATATAGTGTATATGTATGTATATAAATTCATATATACCATAATACTTCATACAAATATGCTGACGTAACATATGTATATACGTACTATATACTCCAACAATCGGAGATATGAGAGAAGAAAAAGCTTTTGTTTCTAATGTACTTTCAATTAATGATAAATTTTCAAATATGATTTGTTCTCTGACTGTGCCTTATATTTGAGTTTACTAACTAACACATATAATTTTATCAGAATATATGGATATATTTGTATGCATACATGAATCCAAAATAAATGTGAAAATTTTACAGTCAAAACAATAGAATATCAACAAAGAGAAAAAATCACAGATAAACACCAAGTATTATTATTATTCACTAAACTTTCTAATGAAGAACAAAACTGTTGGGGAAAAAGCAAACCAGAAATAAAAACAGAAACAACTTTCGAAATAAGTGGGCCAACTGAAGAGGATGCAAAGAAGGTAAATATATGATACATAGAAGCGCGTACCTACTTACATTCACGTATATAAGTATGTGTATTACTTATAAGCGAAAATAAAACCTGAAATTCCTTCTATTAATTTAATACGAGAAAAACATATGTACAAGACTATGCATACAAGAATGTACGTACATACGAGAAGGCTAAATAAATTGAAAACGCAGTCAAAGCCAACGAATGTGATGAAAAGCAAGAGAACAAAAATAAATGTGTATTAAAAAAAATGAAAAACAACTACAAATAAAAAAGCAAGTGAGAAAAATGTGTGTCAACAACAGAACTTCTGAATATTCCATAGCAAAAGCAACAACAAAAAATCAAAACAACACAAACTACTTTTTCAACCGAAATCGATTGATATGCACACACAACTCACAACTTATATGTGTATATAGCTTACACCATATTTAGAAAACAAAAGAGTGAAAGAGTAGGCAGGGGCTTCTTATATTTCTATATATAGTGCCCCTACATTTTTTTTTATTTATTAAATACATTACGATTACCTTCAAAGCAACCCATATACTTGAAGAATAATAAACAAAATAAGCTTTTTTCTGTATCTAACAACTTAACACAAACTAACAGTAGATGTAGTAAAGCTAAAGAGAGAGAAGAACTAACAAGCGACACAAATGCAAACACGAAGTATAACGAAGGTGCAATCCAATACATACGATGCTACTTGAAATTAGTTTAGGAGGGGAAATGAGAGAAGCTTTTGATAAACACACGATTCTAGCACTATGTACGCGAGAGCATGCGAGCAAAATTGTGTTTGCATATGTATGCTTTTTAAAAGCGCGTATAGACTACACACAGTGTTGGCATTTTGGATACAAACCATTTACATAAGTTTTTCTATTCTACAAAATCATTCGTTAATCAGTCGTGGTCGCGTACGGTTTTCTAAGCAGGTTTAGCGCTAAGGCCGACGTTTACATATCAAAGCACTTGGCAGCTAATTGTGGAACTTTTTTTTATATATGTGTGTTTATGTACACAAATACACATGTGAATATATGTATATTCTTTTTTTTTTAATACTTTATACAAAGTGAATAACAAAGCAAACAAGAAATTATTAAAAAAGTACATATAACTTGAAATAATTTTTCGCCAACATTTTGTTGTTGCTAAGCTAAAATTTTTTTCTTATTACGTTGTATTCGGTGATGAATAGTTGTTACTCTGCTTATATCTGGTGGTTGATTGTGTATATATGTTTATGTGCATGACGATATGCAAATGTGTTTGTGTGCTTATGGGCGCGGGCTAAAGAATCTAAAAAAAATTTGATGTTTAATGTTTAAGTTTTTTTTGAAATACTAAGTCTTTCAAAGAAAAAGAAAAAAAAGAGTGTAAAAGAATCTTATGGGCACGTGTTATACTGCGGTTTCCGTTTGATATACTTCTAACTTAGTTTTACTTCTTTGTTTTATCACAATGACACAGATTCACAATTTTTGTTTCGGCTACACGAGTAGTACTTAACTGCTTCGTTTGAACATCATGACTTGTACTTATATCTGTGTTATGCAATCACTTTTTTCTACATTTTTTCCTCATTGATTATGCTTCACAATATATATATAAATATTCGTACCAGAATATTTATATTTAATCTAATAATTTTCCACATATACGAGTATATGAAAAAAATCTTAGATGACTGTTTTCAAAAAAGTTTAACTTATGGTACATAAAACAAAATTATTAACACATTTTCACTTACATTTTATGTTGATTTTTTTTTCCTTTTACGTGGTTTCTATATATTATTCTCACAATTTTATTTCTATTGAGTGATAGTATGTTTAATTGTTTTTTCTTTGTAAATGTGATGACTTCATTCTATAGGAAATTTTCTTACGCCATGTTTATATGTACATATGCAGATTTGACTTGTTGGAATTGTATATATGTGGAATAGATGTAGATACATCCATACACATACACACATACGCGTTTGTTGTATAAAAAACACTCGTTCACCTAAATTCTCTCGTGTCCACGACAATAAAGCTTTAATGTCGTGTGGCCTCGTTTAGTACAAATTATGAAATCATCATTAATGTGCTTTTTGTTTGGAAAATCTTTTCGAACTATATGTTTTTTTTCTTTCCATTGTTCGCCTCTAACTCTTCAAAGCCAACTGTACATTGTTTGAAAATACCCCTTAATAATGTCTAATCCAAGGAGAGAGGGAGGTAAAAAGAAAGAGAGGTATAAAGCTTTTAGGAGTCAAGTATTTAGCTGACGAGTTTGCGAAACTATTCAGTTTCTCTCGTGCACTCTTTATGTTTGCTTTACTAATATGAAAGATAAAAACTTTTTTAGGGTATCTACCTACATACTTAAGAGTGTGGTACTTGTAGAAAAGTGTGTGAGCGTTTGTTGTTTTACGCGCGCGCTTTTTTCTTTCAACTACACAAAATTCAATATAAAAACAACCACCATTTAACTAGTAACAACACAACATACAGCTGTGTATGTTAAAAAAAAATAACGAATCTCATCTAATATGTGTCCTCGTTCTTTCTTCACACAATCCGCTTTTTTTTTTTTTTGTTTTTTTAGTTTGTCGTTATGTACGTGTTGGAACAACTTTGTTATGCTGAAAAAAAAAAAAAGAGTTCGCGCTTGGTTTCGTTCACGTTCAGCGTTGCCTATTCAAACGCTGTTTGCAGCTGCTTGGTGGAGTATCTACGTCGTTAATTTCAAATGTGTGTTGCTTTCAAGTTGATTTTTACAACGAATAAAATAACAGCAAAAAAAAAAACATTTTTAATAAAAATATAACACACCAGGCGTTTACGTTAAAAGTAACGATCTTCTAATAAACTTTATAAAATATAAAACATGTTTTCTCTAACCATTGTTTCTGAAACCACGCACTGCAACATATGTGGGAGCGAGATAGGGACTTGCTGTGATTTTATTATCGTCAATTCGACAAGTCAGTCTTTTTCTCTCTCCTATAAAAAATTGCGGGCGTATCATCTTAAGTAAGAAACATTGTGAAGAGCAGTAAGTCCATAAGAAATAAATAAAACATCAGCAGTTTGTTAGAAACAAAGGAATAATTTGGTTACGTTTTAAAATAATTTTAATAAAAATGCTATTCATATAAGTGGCACGTGTATACAAGATTGAAAGTTTTCCATAGTAACAGATAACGCTCTTACGTATGTGAAATTCAACATCTAAAGAGTGCGAGAGAAAGTTCTGTTGGACTTTATTGCTACAAGCTGCAAACAGAGACTGAGGGGAAAGGATTTCATATAAAGATATAGGAGAAATAAATATATACGTAAATATATTAGATTATTAGTTACAAGAAGGATATTATAGAACGAAACTTTGCTATCAATTAAATTTTTTTTTTTATCTTTGTTTTTTTTTTAACTATCAATTGACTTTCCTTTCCTTTCTCAATGATTACCAATGATTATAAAGTGTGCTCCATTTTTGCAGTTCTGTTACGCGATTTGCATAAAACTTAAAAAAAAAATTTTTTCTCCAATTTAAAAAGGAAACGAAGCCAAAGAAATTTCTATCGGCCGACAGACCTATATATATAAGCCTAGAAAAAAGGGTTATAGCCTAAGAGAACTTGTCTTTTCTCCTAAAATATTTTATTTTCTTATCATTTTTTTTTTTTTTTTTTATGTTGAAGGCAATTGAAGAGAGGCCTGCTCAATAGAGCTGAATCTCCTTGTCTTATAATTGCATTACATTTCCAATAGAAGTTCCTTTTTTCCTATTCCAGAAACGAATATTTAATTAGGCTTAAAACGAAAGTAAAAAATGCATAGTGTTACTTAAGTGTTTGATAAAAACTGCTGTACAATTATGCTGAGTAAAGGTGTTGATTCTTAAATTAAAGTTAATTAACAGAAAAGAAACCAAACTAATTGAATAAGTAGTTTGCGAAAGAGCGTTTTGAAGAATTACAATTAAAAAATCAAAAGTTTCGGACGAAAGGTCGCAGCAAAGAAATTAAGAGTATTAAAGGAAAGGAAAAGAGAGCTATAAGACAATAATTAGATCTTTGACTTACTTAACTTAAACAGGTGAATAGATCTCTCCCTTAATGGAAATTTTTAAAAAGCAAGTTCAAAAGTAGACGCTTTTGGCTAAATATAATAGAATTATTTAGATCAATTTTCTTCTAACTGCATGAAAGACACTAACTGCTCTTACTAAAAACTTCAATTTAGTTGTAGAGTCAAAGTAAAATATATTGGCAGGAAAGCTTGAAACAAATAATTTTCCCTGTTCTGCAATGCGGACAGATCGACCTGACTGGATCGATACATACTTTATAGTGTCTCTGAAATTTCCTTTGTGTTATTGCAAACGTTTCGTCAAAATGAATATGTTCTTATGATGATTATAAAAATAACTTCACTTCTCATCCCTAAAAAAGATATTTTACTTAATTTCGAACGCGATCCTCGCATGTTGAACTTACTATCAAATCTAGTTAAAAAGAAAATTGCCTTTTTTCTTAATGTCACTAACTTTAAGCAGAAAAAGAGCATTAAAACGAATATTATCGCTTATTGCAATCATTTAAAATGGATCAGGATATGCTTTTGCCTTAAAGGTTAATAGCTGCGTAATAAAACAGTACATATCTAAATTTTAAAAGTGATTGGGGAATTGAAATGTTTGTGTATTCGCAAAGTCCAGTTTGATTGCCTTTAAATAATACTTTTTAGAATACAGCCACCGATTCGTTTGAATGGCTTTTTTTTTCTTGTGCATCAGCCACTCATGGGGTGATGCCCGCGCACAGGGTAGCAGTCAGGAAAGAAGAAAGAGGATTAGTTTTTGTGTCAGATCGACTTGAAGGTGGAAAAATCTGGAACGATGAAGAAAACCACTTCGAATTATTTGGCCTTCTCGTTGATAGCATCAGTCAAATATCGGTATTGAAAACGTTTCTGCTAGAGTTTGTGTATAACCAAAACAAAATTAAATGAAATTATATTCTTTCTTTATTATTAAATATCGACCTCCCTTTCCTTTCTAAATAATTCATTGTTTAAATCAAATTAACGCGATGTCCAAGAAATTCAAAAAACAAAATTTTTCCGATGTCATATTTATGAAGAAGAGATCTGATGTATTTAGAATTAAGATGATGCCCTTAGACTAACCTTGATTGCTTATCGCCTAAAGTAATTGCAGAAAATTCACAAGCTTTTTATTAAAGGGTTAATACACCGATCGGAACCAACATGAGACATACTCATCTTTAGTCTCTATCTATGCCCTGCACCGACGCTTCTCTTTCTTTGTTTTCTCAGGTTTGTTTATGCCAAACACTTCTAACACTTTTTACTTTCTTTCATTAAGCTTTGGGCGTCCTTACCCTATGCTAGAATGATTTGTAGAAATATAATTTTAATCACGTTGTACTTTTTCACATGTTGGACTTAACATAAAATGCATTGTATATGTTGCTCCTCTCTCTCTGCATAGATAATGCAACGAATCTGTTTTTCGCATTGTACGGCTTCATAAGATTTGAGGTTCTTAGCTACGTTAATTTATTGCCAGGTGTTCTATCTCTAAGCATCAGAAACATAGTTTTTTCTTTCTTTTTCAATATTCATCTTCAATAATTGTGTGATGTTGCGGTACTCCCGACATGTTGGTTGCGACCTAATGTTACTTGCCGCGATCTTTTCTGCCTCTGACTAGCTCATTGCTTCCAAGATTAATTGGATGGATCAAGTCCTTTGCTCTACGAATCTCGTTTATGTTGATGCGTTCTTCTTCAGGCTTCATCATTTTTAAATGTTAGCATAAGAACCTTTGGCTATCGCTTTGATTAAGTCGACTTCGCTTCTTTTTTGGGCCGAATGGTTGCTATTTCTGCCATACATATATATGTGTTTTTATTTTATACGTTCGTTAAATTAGGTATGTTAAGTTTGCTAAACTCTTGTACATATGTACTTTTGAACATATGCTTCAACATTTTTTCTGGTTATCTCTCCTTGGATTTAATTTCTATATTATTATATAAAACCAACAAGTCTAATATATCACACCTAATAATATCTAATATAAGCCAAAACTAAACCATGTACAAATATATTTGCAAAATAGAATAAATATCTCTCTAATAATTGTAATCGAATTCTTGATACAACTTAGCTAACTGTCAAACTTGAAAAGCAATTTTTTTGGAATTATCAAGCGACTCAGAAAGATAAAACAAAAGTTTCAATTGAATTTTGTTTTTCTAGGTAAAGTATTTTAAGTTGGAATAGAAATCGTATAGTCATAGCTAAATTGATACCGCAATGCAAGCTGAACAATAGTTTACCTACGTGAACTAATGAATTACTTTGTATCGGCAACTTTACCAAAACTTTTTATGCGAAACAATCCATATTCTTGATTTTAATCGTTCTAGGTCCATTAAATGAAAAGATCTCCTGTTTTTTAAATCGGAAATTCGGAAATTATATGGAAAATACGTTCTGTTTATATACCAAATCCCCGTTGGATATGCGAAATCTAAACTCTTTCAATCGATAATTATTGAATCTTAACTTATAATTTTTTTTTTACAACAAAATTAATATTTGAGGATGAACCGAAAGAAAAAAAAAATAAAGTGCAGGACTCGATATTTATTTACGAGTCTAAAATTAATAATCATATGGTCAAAATTCTTATTGAAATTATGGGCTAACTAAGATGAGCTTATTTAGCTCGATATTGTTTATATGCATGGTCAGTTGTTCAAATTTTCAATGAGCGATATGAAAATTCTTATTTGGCATAGAAATAAATTTGCATCACGCAAGCGAATTTTGGAAAGAAAGTGAGCTGCGGTGACATCAAACAGAAAAGAAAAATATCAACAACTCCTGTTTTTAGCAACAATGTGGAACCTGCCAAGACATACCTTTCGACCAAAAATTGTGCTTGCGTTATAGATATATAGGAAAACTTCAGTTGATCGTTCGTTCGAAACTATCTTGAATAGCAAAAACCGAAAAATCATCCTAAGTTTTCTTTAATTAGCTGCAAGTAGTCTTTCTACGAGGACGGGCTATTTTTATATGCTTTCTTCAAACCTTCTAAAGTTTGGCGTGCACGAGGAAGGTAAGAAAATTCGCATTTTTACGTGCCTTCTGGAAACGTTAGGTTTGACTTTCACTAGAGAAGTTAAAAAATCCAAAATACAATTTTTTGGATTGGGTTAAACAAAAAATGTTCTATTTTAAGTTTAGGTTTATTTCACAGGCTAGTCAAAATCCGGCATTTATCAAGAAAGTGGAAACACTTTATATAATAAAGTTTGCGTTATGTAAACTGGTGAAAATCAGGTCGTTATATACAATCGATAATGCTTCCGTGTTTGTGAATCTCAGAAATGTTGCGACTTTTACTTCCTCTAAATAATTAAGTTTTGCAACATATAAAACGCTTTGAAGTGATCACATCTGGAGATCTCGCTAAAAAATTCAATCGCTAGCACTGACGCGCGGTATGTGCAAAGAGCAGGGACGTAGAAATTGCGAGTTAACAGCTCACACATATTTGCAAGTGCCAAGTTCAAGTGGAGATTTTCAATTCACAATCCCACGAATGGACCCCTCAGTCTGGGAGGCACATCTTGATATTTCCACTGTAGCGCGCCAAGGAAAGCTAAGGGCATCACAGACCTGTTACCGCTCAATCTCATTATTGCTAAACGCTATTTGTCTAATAATATACCCGCGTATTTCGAATTTTCTTTTTGCTTTTTTTTTATACTTTTTTTGAAGGGCGATTTCGAGAAGAAAACATCACACCATGGCTAAAAAATTGCAAACATAATGTCTGCTGAAATAAAACGGTCTTAGATGAATATAGTTTTTTTTTCTTTATATAAACAAACCTTTTAATTAACAGAAGTAGAAGTGTTGTTCTCTTTACCCCCTTCAAACATTAAATTTTTCTAAAGTAGCTGTTTGAGGAGTTCGTTGCAAGCCTTTGCTTCGATTACTTGTTTTGTTGATTAATGACACCGTTGTATGTATATATTAACGATTCTTTTTTATTTCCATTTTTTTTCCCAGTAAATTGCAATTGTTAATAAATTCACTTTGTTTGATTGTATTTATTAGACACATTCCTATTTCTATTCGCTGCGCAAAGCTGTACAGTCACTAACACAATTAAAAAGAAGTTAACCTTGAAGTTCTGAATACGTTTTTGCGAATAAAACATGTTGATTACTGATCATTAAACACAAAATTCAAAGTCTATTTATTTTTCAATATTTCTATTCATACAGTACTGTCTGTACATCGTACGTACATTTGACCGCTGCATTAAATGAAATCCCCCTTAAAGAAGGAGAAGAAGGGGTTTAACTTTATAGTTCATAACATTTTATATAAATTAATTACGAAAATTATATGAATATGTGTCTTAATTCGAATCTTTTATCGCTTTTGAGTCAAGGAAATGTATGCATCAAAGGAGCCGTAAATTACTTGGCTTACTAGGGCGTGTCCGTTGGCCTATAACAGAAACCTTTTCACAAAAAGCTTTTAAAATATTTTTCTTTCTTTCTTATTTCTTTACATATAAATTTCAGGTGATTGTTTGCCAGATTATCGTATGTATCCTTAAGCTTGTTTTATAGAGCTAAATTATCTACCTATAAAATCTAAAAATAGACGTGGAAGAAGTTTAAGTGTCCGTACTTATTCAATCTTGAGATACAAAACGTGGAATCGACGGACGGACGCTCTCACGCTAAATAGTGTTTGATTTGATATCTGATGTCTATATCACGGAATTAAAAACTAAATGATAGTTTCTCTTTCTTTCATCCGTTACAAAGGCTTGCAATAAAAATTCTTCTCTTTCTTCCCTTTGCCTTTGTGTCCGTGACAAGCAGGGATTGAGGTTTGATTGAACATAGATTCATGTACGTATCGGAGAGGTCACAAAGCTTTAACTGCATGAAAACTCAAGTAATAATGACAAATTTAACATAGAGATGCATTTGAGTAAATCGGACTAACATCTAAAAAGGAAAAAATGAACACTTGCCTTCACATGATTTTATGCAGAACTTGCAACAACAATGAGTAGTTACTATATACGTTGGCATGCCTGTTATGCATAAAGGTTGGGTGTAGGGTGCATATTTTGTAGTTTCGCCATTTTTTACTTTTTTATTTACAAACATTCATATAAAGATGTGTGACTTGTTCTCAGCTCATAGATTTTTAATTTATTAAGAATCTATTTCTAGCGAAACAAGCTACGATTTTAATAATTTTGTTGAAATTTTATAGCTTTAAGCGAACGAAACAAAGGAAAACCACATCTTGAACGCCCACAATAAATGTTAGCGTTAAACATAAATTAAACATTTCAATGGAAATAATTTGGGAAGAATCCCATGTTGTCATATTCAAAAACTCGAAAGTAGACACAAGAAGAATGTAATTAGACGTCACATATTAACAGAGCCTGGCAAAATTTGTCGTGTCATTAATTTGCATCTTATTGAAGCGCCTTTAAATTTCTATAGAATCACAAGCAAAACTATATTTAACTTAAACATGAAATATGCGACGCCGAGAATGAATGTGAACGATAAATACATGTTTAGCCTAAGGTAGCATGTGGATCGGAAGCGGAAATGTATTATTTGCACAAAACTATTTTCTTAAAACATAGAAGAGAATGGAATTTTGACAATTTCCGATGCCGAAATGTAGTCGATAAACTTTCACGTTCGGAGTGAAATCAATTTGCGTGACGTGTTAATAAAGCCGATCGGCGAATGATTTTTTGAAGCAAGATTTCGAAAATGATATACATATTATCTGTCAAACTTATTCCTGAAATCCGTATTACATCCCGATCGTTAGAGATGAAGACGTACGCATCTCCTGACAGCAACAAATAAGATCCTTTACGAAATGCCTGCAAAGGTAAATGTCCTTTTCACGGAACAATGCATCTGGTGGGTTTAGAAAATAAGTAACGAAAGATAGTATTTTTTTTAATTAATTTTTTTTATTAATAAGGAATTAAAAAGTTCAAGAATAAAAAACAAATAGTTTATTCGAATAACATTTTTGACATTTTTTCTTGCAGTGAATGAATACTGTGATGATAAAACTACGCGTGTTTAAACCTAGACAATTCATTCATCCAAGCTATGCGACATCGACCGGAACAAGCAATAATCGAAAAGGAACAGGTCTTATTCGGAGGATCTAATAGCAGACGCCATTTCAAAGTTTTGCTGGTATTCTAGATGATGAAATTGCGATTTCACAGAGCGTTGTCACTCGTTTGCTTCTCGTGACCCATTTCAGATGTTTTTCGTACAATATATAGTCCAATTGACCAATCGATGTCGTCAGCAATGCTGATTGATAGTTTCGCGCGTCTCGGCAGACCATAGTAGACGATTCCTTTCTGGTTGAATCGAAGGTAGAGCAATGCCTTCTTCCCGAAGCAATTTGGCTACGCCGTCGATGTCGATGCTACGTCAGGTGAGCACCAAGAATTCTTTGCATTTGGGTTTCTCAAAATATATCTGCTTCTCATCGCTAGTAAATATACTATGCTGGAAACTTCTTTTTGTGGACAAAAGCAAACTTTTGGAAATTGCTTTTCGATTTTTCCTCTGTCTGTCAGTCAGGCACATGCTTGGCTTCTTTTGGATTTTCCTATGGCGTCTGAAAACTTTGGCGAATCAAGTTTAATGCGTCTGCAAATAGAGCGTATGATCTTCATACAGTAATGACTGAAGATCAGTGTGCTCAATTGTTAACATATCGCTATAAGCCATTTATCCAAATATTTTATATTATTTTGAAAATTGTATTCTTAAGAAAGCTTCACATACAGGAAGTAAGACATATAAAGTTGAGTCAGGGATTAATTGTGGTAATTATAAATTATTAATTGATAGGAGATGGAGACAAAAGCGTTGCCATTTAAAATCAGTCACGTCACTGAATCATCGTTCGATCGGCTGTGTAGACGGGTGCGATGGAAATGAGATGTAATGATGCCATCTATTCACTGTAAAAGTCGAATCAACATCGTTTCGGACAAAATATTATCAAATTACACTACCAGCCACTCGTTAAGATTGGAAACATTGTCGAACTATTTGTACTGGGATTTTGAAAGCGCAGATGCCGTTTGCGCATGCGGTCCAATAGAAAGGATGTTCACCACTTAGGGTATAGGTTTATTTAAAAAACGATTATATTGGAAGATTCATCAACTGCCAAGCTTTTCGCAAGTTCTTTAAGAGTTTGAGCTGGGTTTTCATTCAATAAATCTTGCAGTTCATAATCTTCGAACTTTTTTGGTCTTCCAGACAATTCTTCGTCATTAACATCCAAATCACCGCTTTTAAACCGTTGAAACTAAACCGCACAATTCTGATCTAATGTAGAAACATCACCATAAGCTTCTAAGAGTTGTTGATAGGCTTAGGTGAACGATTTCTCCAAATCAAACAACAAAAGTAATAAATGTCAAAAATGCGATTTTAAGCGTAACATGATTAGCGTCTGAATACGCTGAATAATTCAATAAAACTAAATGAATTGTTATTTATATATTTCAATTGTACAGGAAGGTCAAAACCATCGAATTCAGAGGTTGCCTGCCGAAACTTTTCCAAGGTCTTAATATTATTACTGCATATATATCATACAATCGGCGAATAAGTCTGGAAAAGCCTCTTAAGTCTCACATGTCTTACTCATGACATGTTAAACATGATTTGAAATTTAAAATGAAGGTATAAAATACGAAATAATTTACGTTTTCTCAACAATTTCTTCCAGATTGTACCGTTCACATAGTACTCAATTAGATATCGTCAAATTGCTTTTTTTTTGCATTCTGTTTTTTTAATCAGTTAACAAATTGTATTTTTTATTAAAACAAAAACGATAAAACTTCAACCACATTTGAAATATTTTTAAAGTTATTTTGCTCCATAATAATTCCATCGGTTAACAAAGAGCACTTAACTAATTTTTTTCGCAATGCCAATGCCAAGTCATACATAAACATCTATATTCACCGCTAAGTTATAATGGTTTATTATTAGTCTCATCTTAATTGTAACTTTCAAAAACCCTCTAACTATGTATTAAGTACCTGCGTGATTTTCGCCATTTTTCACTTGAAAGGGTCATTTATTGAGAAAAATTGGTAGAATATATATTAATCAAAATATTTTTCACTATTTTCTCCAAATTTTTCTGATAAGGTGGCGATACCGCGTCGAAAGAACTCACGACCCTTTGAGGCTATCCAGGAATCGACTTATTTTCCCACTTCTTTAACTTTGTGGGACCGCGTGCCAGCCAATGCATCCTGCATCGATCTAAACAAGTGGTAATCAGAAGGCGCTATATCTGGTGAGTACGCTGGTTGCGACAGAACTTCCCATTCGAGTTGGAATAGACTACCCTTGACAGTTCTTGCAACATGTCGCCAAGCGCTGTCATATAAGAGGATGACTTTGCATCTGTTAACCGCTATTGCTCGTCTGTTTTGCAACAATACTTCGTTCAATTTGATGGAAACAGCTTAGCTTCTATAAGTTTTTGATAGGCTTCTGCAGCAGATTTCTTCAAATCAAAGAAGAAAAGTACTAAATGCCGAAAATGTAATTTTGGGCGTTCGATGATTAGCGTCTGTATAAACTGAATAACCTAATAATACTAAACGGAAAATTGTTATTTTAGATAGAGGAAGGCCGAAACCGTCGAATTTAATCCTTATGTACACTGCTGTATCCTGTTACTTTATCACCTTTACCTGTAGAAGTTGCTGGCTAAAATATATGCGTAAGTACTAAGTATATATATCGTGGTGATGCTAGGGTAAGATTTCGAGTCATGTTCCTAAGTCATCCCATTTTTGGAAGTCTAACTAAAAATTGACGTAGAAACTTGAAATTTGAGCCTTGCGTGTCAGATATAAAGTTTGTAAAAACGCCTACAAACACCCATTTTAAGAAATGAAAAATAAGATCATTGGAAAATGGAAGTTTGAAAATACTGTATGTTAATTAAAAAATATCGCATGAATTTAAATTAATTAAAAAATATCGCATGAATTTAAGTTCATTAAAATATATTGTAACAATTGACAATCTCGATATGGTCATATAAGACGGCTCGAGTATATATGCAAAAAAACTTATGTGAATATGTACAACAAAGTTAAGATAAAATATCCGAAATCATGATGGAATTTTTAGAAGAACTTGTTAGAATTGATATACGTTACTTGGTGTAAGTATTACATACCCATATGAAAATATTTTATATTCGCATTATATATATATGAGTATTCGTAAGGACGTTTCGCGGAATTTCGTACGAAAAATTGAAAACGAATACATTGTACTTTTAATAAAAATGGGGCAAAAACTTTTATTAAATGTTGACCCGATTTTTATGCACGCTATCAAAAAAATGCTTAGTAGCATACATAAAATATACACATATTTTGGATTTGTATATATATATATACGCATCGTATTCATTTTTCTATAATAAAACATTGGCATCGGTTGACAAACCTATTTTATTACAAGAAAACTATGATGGGAATAACGATAGAATTCAACAAACATAATAACTCGATTTCTTTTGCTTGCGCAAACATATTTAGTCATCTACATTTGCACACACTCATTAATGAGAGATAGTGACACGATACAATTACACCATAAATCACCTTGAATATCCAGCCAACTCATGTTTAGCTTATGAAAGTTTTTCGCTACTTTTGGTCGCATTAGATAAACGAACAGGCCAACCATTTGAGCACAATATTTTACATAGTCCTGGCAAATACTAATATCTACGCTTACTAGTAAATGTTTTTACGTTCATGATATGGAAATTTTATATTAGATTTGTCCAATCTTTGTGAAACACGAAAACGTAGAGAGGAACTAACTCGCGCGTAACACATCATTCAATAAGTTCGTAGTATCGTTGATTTTTTTTTTTTTGCCATTGCTTTTGTCGACTTGTGACATGATGCATTGTGTTGACCTTATATACTGCTTCGTACTACGATCTACTGTTTCAAAATACGGACGACATAATTACCTGCGCGCTATTGTTTTAAACAAACGCGGTACTCACATCGAACAGCACTTTCCCGTCGGCAAATGTTTATGCAAAATAGTAAATACACAGTCTTCTAATATCATTCAGGTGTCAAGAATCTAAACCAGCTCCACTTTTTAGTCTCCTAAAATGATTTTGTGTACTGATCTTATGTTTTTTGGAACAATTGCTGAATTCTGCCAAAAAGAGCGGTCAGTACCATACGTGTCTCTAAGATCCCATTCAAAGTCAGCAAACCACCGACAAATTGTTATTTTCAACGGAGACGAATTACGATAACGCTTTTGAAACCGATTTTTGGTTCGATTGGTATTTTTTCCATTAAAAAGCAATGCTTTATCAACGAAATCCATTGTTTTGAAAATGGCAAAAATAGCGTCACTAAACTTGTAAGATAATAGTTGGAACCTCGCGAAATTTTGACAGATTTCATTTGGTAGTTGATACTACCTAAAAACCATATTCATTCATCAATTCATCAATATTGAATGACATTCTGTCGACTTATTGAGTGACGTATTATAAACTTAATTTACGTAAATGCGGAAATCGTGTTAATCGCATCTGCCGGTCAACCCAGTGACTCGACTATTGAACTTAGGAAAGTCTGTTTTAATTTTATTGGTATCGCTCTCGCTACGTTATGTGCGTAAATCAGGTAAATCGGATGAGACATCGCTCATAATTTCCAAAAATCCATAAATAAGCTTTGAAAGGTCTATTGTGGAGATATTTCATGAAAATCAGCAGCTGAAAAATGGCTTGCTCTTCTCCGCTCAGGCAATGTTGAGGTTAGAGACGAGTCATGCATGCTAAACATTTACCACAAACCAGTTTTGAAGCAATTGTATGTTGTTGGATGCAAAAAAATTAGATGGTTCAGAACCCTTTGTAAGTGCAGCACAAGCGAAACGAAATGGAATTATGAAAAATGGATCCCATATGGGATATGTGACAAAGATCGCAATCCAAGATGAATGAAACTACTTTTTGTTTGGTGTTATTGGAAGGGAATGGTATATCACGAACTGATCCTGTCTGGCCCAACGATTATTTCCTCTATCAGCTGTAGAGCAGAAAAGAGCACGCCAGGTTGGCACACGTAATAAAGTATCCGGAATTTACTAACAGCTTACCTGAAAAGTTTGGATGCATTCAACTAATAGGTCGAATCTTGCTCGGTCCAAATAGCATTGGTTACTATCTCGAGAGATGTCTCCTAATTATGTAAAACTTACCTCAAAAAACACCTGTGAAAATTACTTGGTCCAGTTTTTCACCCAGATATCGCAGAATTTAATGCTTTTGCCAAAAAATTTGCCAAACTTTATCGATTAAAATTATTCGTCATTCTATTATTTAATCATATTAAATTACGTTAAGTTGTGTATACTCGAAAAACATTACTGCCACATGCGTTTTATTATCAATCTTATTTTATAAAACCATAAATTTTGTATAAATTGTTTCTAAATTGCTCGATAAGATAAGCAGCTTCGGTTATTTCAATTTTATATGTTTTGTTAGTCTTCTTCAAAGCCCACTAGATTTAGTTTATTCAATTTAAAAACGGGTAAACATGGATTCTCGCGTTTTACTTTTTGTGTTAATAGTCGATATTGTACGAGGAGGAGGTAATATATTTTAAGTGACACACAGGGCACACCTGTATGTTTATGTTTAAAAAAACCTTTCTAACGTAACTTCTTTCTTATTTTCTTTTTAAGATCATTTAAGCTATGGGCCCGTTAGGAAGTATGCCTCGGAAAACATGTTTGCTGAACAAACTACTGAATATTGGATCGAAAAAGCTCAACATATATTAAAGCAAAAATTAACGGAAACTCCGTTGCCAGTCAGCAATAATGCCAAGAATATTATAATGTTCTTAGGTGATGGTATGTCGGTGCATACTGTAACTGCAACCAGAAACTTCATGGGTGACAGTTCGAAACAAATTTCATTTGAAAAATTCCCATATTTTGGTCTGTCAAAAACCTACTGCATAGACAATCAAGTGGCGGACTCAGCATGTAGTGCAACGGCTTATTTAGGAGGTGTTAAAGGCAACTACGGTACTATTGGAGTCAATGCTAACGTGCAACGTCACGATTGCATGGCTGGTCTTAATGTGGGTAATTGGGTGGAAAGTATTGCAAAATGGGCTCAAGATGCCGGTATGGATACTGGTTTAGTGACGACGGCACGCGTAACGCACGCCTCTCCGGCAGGATTGTATGCTCACACAGCCGAACGCAGTTGGGAGAACGATGCCGAGATTCTGAAATCAGGTTGTAGCTCCAAAGATAACGTTGACATAGGACGTCAACTAGTCGAATGGCCTGTTGGACGTAGATTGAAAGTTATTATGGGAGGAGGACGTAGCAATTTTCGAAACGTGACATCTTTTGACGAAGAGAATATCCCAGGTCAACGCCAGGATGGTCGCGATCTTATCCAAAACTGGATACAGGATAAACTTTCGCAAAATGTTAATGCCAACTATGTGTGGAATCGCAAAGGTCTAGTTTCGCTGAATGTAACTACAATTGACTACTTGCTAGGTCTATTTAGCAGTTCACATTGTCCCTTTCATGGCGATTTAGAGCGTAATAATTTGTCGAAATCGGTACCGTCTCTTAGTGAAATGACTGAAGTTGCTTTAAAAGTCTTAAGCAAAAAGAACAATGGATTCTTCTTATTTGTGGAGGGAGCTCGAATTGATATGGCTCATCACGAAAACAAAGCTCGTAAATCGCTAGAGGACACTGAAGAGTTTGCAAAAGCTATCCAGTTGGCCCGTGAAATGTTCTACGATAACGATACCCTAATTATTGTAACCTCAGATCATTCGCACACAATGACTATTAATGGTTATCCCGTAAGTACATATATTCCATTACTTTACGTCAACAATAAATACCTTTCATTTTAAAAGTATCGCGATGAAGATATAACTGGTCTAGCTGCTGATGAAGCCAATGATGGTCTGCCGTATACTATTTTATCTTATTCTAATGGTCCTGGTTTTGATAGTACTTACGGTGAAGAAGGACGTAAAAAAATTACAACAGAGCAGACTGCTGATCCCAACTTCCGATACTTGGCTACTGTACCTTTATCATCTGAAACACATGGCGGGGACGATGTTGGGGTATTTGCATACGGACCTTTTGCTCACTATTTCAGCGGAACTTACGAACAAAGTAATATACCAGCTATGATGGCAAAAGCTGCTAATATTGGGCCGTTTAGTTCAGCAAGAAATTACGTTAAATAACCAATTTCTACTAACTATCAAGAATCGATAAACGATGTGCTCACTTTGCATGCGTACATTTAAGTTCGTTTTTTATATTACACCGTTTGTGGTACAGGGTAGCATTAGGTGCTTTATTACGTTTGCACGAACGCATTTAACACCCAGAAGCGCTTAGGAGACACATACCTTTTATTATATCGATCGATTCAGAGTCTTTTTCCGCGTAATCTTATGTTATACCGACAGGCCGCAACTTTTTAAACAAAGTTTAATATATTAGCGTGTTTTGGCCCTAGAAATAGTTGGAAATAGATTAGATCGGATCATTTTCACGAGTACTCCCCAAGAATCCAAAAGACCTCTAGACAACAAAAATTGCAAATTTTAACATTTTTCGTCAAAAATCGCTAAAAACCAGTATTTTTCTATATAAAATAAAAGTGATAAATTTAGATCGGATGGGACCATGCTTTGAACCGTCTCCCATATCTATGATGCACACGAGTCTCCAATAGTACTGACTACTCCAAATTAGCACCACGTAGATGTATTTTTTAGACGCCACTCCACATAAGAGTTACTACGAAAAGTAAATCTTTGTATGGCAATAAAGTGCAATTTTTAGTGTCTTATGACAAGAATAGTAGAAGAAAAAGATTTTTGACAGAAAAATTAAATATACTAAATTTGAAAAACGTAAGTTCATATTTTAGTCCGCTTCCCTATAAGGGCCACCACGAAAGCATATCTTTACATGGACTAAAGGTATTATGTGCAATATCTTTTCACGAAGAAATGAAGAACTATATTAAGCAAAGCAGTATACGGTATTTAAAGGTCGGATTTGCGCGCCTCTAATGTTTTAACTTGCTTATTTTTTATAATTTTATTAGAAAATAGCGATAATTTTTAGATATCGTGTATTAGGATTTATTTTACATGTGTGTTTAGTACTATTAGTAAAGTATAAGACAGAGGCTCAAAATCGTCGGCAAAATTAGACGTATTCTATTTAAAATGAATTAAGTGTACAAAAAACCTTTCTTAACAGTCATCGATCATCAGTTTCTGAACACTGCAAATTTTTCTAGGAATATAAGAATACAATACACGGAGAGATAACTGAAAGAGGAAAAACTCCTTCCGTAGAGATTACGCGAGCGATCTTTCCTAATATTTTAAAAATGAAACGAGTACCAGTAAAATCTGTTCCGAAATTGCTGAATTTTTCGATACTTGACAGCGGAATCCAACAGCTTTATATGTCTTCGTGTAATACTTCGCTATTTCAAACATTCAAGCAGCGCCATTGTTTTATATAAGATAAAAGCGAAATTGCAGATCAATCTGCAGAAGGTACTCAAAAATTGAATTTCAACATTGCTTCGCAAACTAGAAACTTTGTCAACAAAGGTACACAATATTAAACAAAGCTTAGCTTGAAGAGAATGATATAAATAAGAAAAGTTTTTATTAAACAAAATAATTAAATAATTAATAGCTGAATTATGGAATAAATAAGAAATTATATAATTAAATAGCTAAATAATTAAATAATTAGATGACCAAATAAATAAATAATTAAATAAAAATGATTAATTCATTAAATAATTAATATACAGTATAGTATAATGCATAGTATATAAGATATAGTAGGTACGGTATAGTACATACAGTATACTCTATACGATATAGGTTACAGTATACTATATAAAGTGTAGCATACGGTATAGTATACAGTAACCACTGTATTGTACATTATACCGTATATTATACAGTACAGTATAAAGTAGCAGTACAATAAACGATAGACAATGAACAATAAACAATAAATAATAAACACTAAACAATAAACGTTCATCGATAAACAATAAACGATAGATGAAAAACAATGACCGATACACAATAATCTCTAAACGATAAACAATAATCAATAAACGATAGACGAAAAACAATGAACAATAAACGATAGTCAATAAGCAATAAACGAGAAACGATGGATGATAGGCGATAAACAATAAACAGTAAATGAAAAACAATGAACAATAACCAATAAAGAATAAACAATGAACAATAATCAACAAAAATTAAACTATAAACAATAACCAATAAAAACTAAAAAATAAACAATAAACGACAAACAATAGACAATAAAGAATAAACGATAAATAATGCGCAATAAATGATAAACGATAAATGATAAACGATACACGATAGACGACAAACAATAAGCGATAAACGAAAAACAATAAACGATAAGCAACAAGCGATAAACAATGAACAATAAGTAATAAACAATAAATAATGAACAAAAAACAATTAACAATACACAAAAAACAATAGACAATAAAAAATAAATAATGAACAATAAACTATAGACAATAAATAATAAAAAAAAGCAATAAACTATAAACGACAAACTATAAGCAATGAACGATAAACAATAAATAACAAACAATAGACAATAAACAATGGACAGTAAATAATAAACAATAACCAATAAAGAATAAACAATAAAAAATAAATAAATAAATATAAACCAAAACAATAATCAATAAACGAAAAACAATAGACAATAAACGATAGATGATAAACGATAGACAATAAACGACAAACCATAAAGAATAAACGATAGAAGATAAACAATAAACGATAGACGATAAACGATAAATAATAAAAGATAAACAAAAAACAATGAACAATAAACGATAAGCAATAAACAATGAATAACAAACAATAAAGAATAAACGCAAAGCAATGAACAATAAACGATAGACGATAAACAATGAACAATAAACGAAAAGCAATAAACAATAAACTGTGAACGCAAAAAGCACTAAACATTAAACGATGAACGATAGGTGATAACCGATAACCGATAAACAATAAATAATGAATGATAAACAAAACACAATTACTAATAAACGAAAAACGATGGACAATAAATGATAAACGATAGGCGAAAAACGATAAGCAATGAACGATAAACTATAAACAACGAACAATAAACAAAAAACAGTAACCAGAAAAGAATAGACAATAGTCAATAAACGAAAAACAATGAACAATAAACACTAACAAATACACAATATACGATAAGCCATAAACAATGAACAGTAAACGATAAACAATAAATGATAGACAGTGAACAATAAACGATGAACAACAAACGATGCACAATAAAGAATAAACGAAAAACAATGAACAATAAACGATAAGCGGTAGGCGATAAACGAAAAACAATAAACAAAGAACAGTGAACGATAAACGATAGATGATAAACAATAATCGATAGGCCATAAACAATACACAATGAACAACAAGGACTAAACGAAAAACAATCTACAATAGACGATAAACAAAAAACGATAGGCGATAAACGATACACAATGAACAATAAAGAATAAACGAAAAACAANTAAACGAAAAACAATCTACAATAGACGATAAACAAAAAACGATAGGCGATAAACGATACACAATGAACAATAAAGAATAAACGAAAAACAACGAACAATAAACGATAAACGGAACGCGATAAATGAAAAGCAATAAACAGTAAACAATAAACGAAGAACAGTGAAAAATAAACGATTAACGATTGACGATAAACAATAAGCGAGAAATAATTAACAATAAACGATATACAATACACGATAGGCGATAGACGATAAACAGCAAACAATAAACAAAGAACAGTGAGCGATAAACGATAGATGATAAACAATAATCGATAGGCGATAAACAGTACACAATAAACGAAAAACAATAAACAATCAACAATAGACGATAAACAAAAAACGATAAGCGATAAACGATACACAATGAACACTAAAGAATAAACGAAAAACAATGAACAATAAACGATAAACGGAACGCGATAAATGAAAAGCAATAAACAGTAAACAATAAACGAAGAACAGTGAAAAATAAACGATAAACAATAAACGATTGATGATAAACAATAAGCGAAAAATAATTAACAATAAACGATAGGCGATAAACAATACACAATAAACTATAAACAATGCACGATAGACGATAAACAATAAACGATAGACGATAAACAGTAAACCTTAAGCGATAAACGATAAACAAGAAACCATAAATAATAAACAATACACGATAGGCGATAAACGATAGACGATAAACAATAAGCGGTAAACAATAAACAATAACAATAATTATAACAATAACAATAATAATAACTATTGCAATAACAATTTACAAATTTCAAATGCTTATGAAATGTTTTCATTTTAGATGCACATAAATTTAACATACTAGCTTTTACTACAAAAGAGAGCCAAGAATATATGTACAATACCTAACTTTAGAGAGACCGGCTTTATAAGACACTAAAGACAACGTTTTAGTTGCTCACTATGTGTGTACATACATGCTTAGGACAAAATTATATATATCTGTATGCGTTCCCTCTATGTTCTTTCAAGTATCGTTGCGATCTCGTCTGGTCTGACTGTTGGTTGTGTTGAAGTTTATGGAATTTAAACACATTTAAAGCTTTTGTTTGAACAGAGCATAGACTCTACAATCAGTCTAAATATAGAAGCAATAGAGAACGGTTGGCGGATAGGTAGTGGTGATCAATAAACTAAAAAGCAAAAGAAAATTACTTCTACAACTTTTTCTTACAAGAATATAAAATTTATTTTATAAATTTTCACAAATCGGATAAACATTTTGAGGGAATAGAAAGAAAAAGTGTGTAAAATTCCAATGCAAGAATTCGTAGATAATCAAATCTGATTGTGTAAAGTTTTACCAAGAGCAATGCGCAACATTTGCGAATCGTAGGAATTATTGATAAAAATTTTTGTTGAGTTAAACCTTCTTCGTATTTTTAGTGCCGGCTTCTCACTGAAACCAAAGAGATAAAAACGGCTTTTAGGCTCTTCCTTAAATATATATTAAAAATTAAAAGGTGAGTATCTAAGACAGTTGATAATTTAATTTTATTTCATTTCATTTAAAAGTCGAAAATTGGTTGTTTCAATTTAAAAATAATTTTTTTAACTCATTTTTTACATCGATAACAAGTTACATTGATCAGCTGAATTTTTTGCACAAAAATATGTAACGTCTTCATATCTGACCATCTATCGCCATCCAAATCTGTCAATTAACTTTTTACTAAGGCGCCAGCACTTTTTTGTTTTGCAAAAATTGATTAGAGTAAAAAATACTTCTGTGCTGCGCTATAGCAATTAAATATTTTTGCGTTGATTTTCTTTATTTTTGCTTTTTTTTTTCATTATTTTTCTTTCTTCAACTTGACATTTAATGACTTTTTGTCACTTTAATTGTACGATTGAAAGCATCTCCGGTTTTTTACTCTCAAATATTAAGTGTAAAGTGCGTGTATATGTAAACGTATGGTTGAATGTGAATCGGCCTATTACTTATCATTTCACTTTTAATGTATTAATAATAGTAAAAAGTATAAAAAAAAACTGAGTGCAATAAAATTAACAACAACAAGTAGAAACAACACATTCAATTAACAAACTAAATGAATGAATTCTTTTTATTGTTGTATGTTTCGAATTATGGTCTCGTCAAACAAATAAGCATAAGCGTGTCTTCCTATTTACTTACAGTAGAGACTTTTCTCAATGCCAAGACATTATTATTATTATTATTATTTACACACCTTTTGCAGATAAAGTGTCAGTTTTTCTAGATTCATATACACAGCAATTCGCGTCTGATTTCGATTAATTTACGATTTTCGTATGGTGAAATCTTTTTTTCGTGTTAACATACATTTTCTTTATTAGAAAAGTAACTTTGGTGTCTTAAAGTTTGTTATTCTTATAAAGAGTATGTAAAAAAACTGACTTTTGAGTAGTCGGGTACACGATCGGTTAATAATGATGTGTAGAGATCAAAACAAGAAAAAGAAACAAGGAACACCCATTAATTCTACTTTTTAATGTTTAGAGAGCAAATGAGTCGCAACAGCAATAGAAATAATGGGAATGTTAACCGACTAACATTATTTATTCGCCTCGATTGTATTTATATATAAATTGAATGTCAGCATCTGCTTTTTTAAAATGTTTATTCGAAAATTAAACACAATTTCAAATTACATTTGCATGCTTAAACTAAGAATAGTAAAAAACCTTTCAACATCAGATGACGATTGGACCGCTAGACTTAGAGTTGTTTTCGACGAAGTTTATAAGTTTTCGTGTAAAATATACATCTTTAATAGGCTTTACTGTGCGGATGGTTATTGTAGATTATCAAAAAGAAGGTGTCGACCATAAAATTAAAAAATTTCATGACTTCTGGTAGTAACTGAGAATTTAAAAATACAATTAGCACTTTAGTTAGTTAATTAACTAAATTAACTAAGGGAAGCAATAATTCTTTATCAAATTTGGAAGTAAATTTATGTTTTTTTTTAAGTAAAACTTATTTAGGTTATCAAGAGATCTGAAGTCTCTCAGCGGATTAATGGGACACAATCCGATAATCGTATCATTCTTACCATTCGAAACATTTCAGACGGAGAGACACACAATAAAAAAAATTAACATTTTTTATCAACAATTAAACCTAATCTTTTACTATCTTCTCTTTTGTGGAGCCATACCAATGTTAATAATAATTCTGTTTCTTGTCAATGATACATCTTTTGGACCTAAGAACTTACTATCAGGTGATACAATTCTAACTCTCTTTTTGATATACGTTCTTCAAGAATTTATCTTTTAAATATGAACTTCCTTGATAGCTGCCAGTCAAATTAATTTAAAGATGTTTTGTAAACAAAATGTATAAAATACATAAGTAAAAATATCGAATCCTTAAAAAAATTTGCCTTGAGTTTATTTTTCAAGAATTCTCATAATTGTTTAAAAAGCTTAACAAAAATCAAGCGTTACAATGAAGGATTAGTGATGTTATTGTCGCACTCTCTATTAAACTCGTAGTAGAAATGCGAATCTATACAGTATTGAAGCAATTTTATACAGTAATGAAGGAATTCTATACAGTACTGAATCAATTCTATACAGAATTAAAGCAATTCTATACAGAATTGAAGCAATTGAATCAATTCAGAAAAGCTGCTTCTGCATAGAATTGGTTCATGCCATAAGAAATTGCTTCAATTCTATGTAAATGATGCCAACTTTTTGGTCTGCGGGTAAAAGCTATCATGCCAATTGTAAATAAAAGACGTGTTATTATTACAACAAGAGCGAAGGAAAAGATGAAATTTATGGTAATTTTTTTTTTAAGTATTAAGGTATGAAAAAACTCATGGACAGTAAACAAAGTTAGGAAAAACAAAACTTACTAAAACAATGTTTGGATGAAGAAAAAACGGCACTACAAGAGCTATAATCGCAGTTTATTTAAAGGATCGAAGAATAATTTAATCTACATGTCTACAATTAGTGCAATAAGAGGAGTTTTTAAAAAATTCTGATTCTTGCGGTTGACGAGCATTTGCATCATTTGTTAAATTAACGTGTCGAAAATTCTCCATCTCCTCTTTCGATTGCTTTCTACAGACACTGCAAAAAACTTTAATGGAAAGAACGGAAACTTTTGGGGATTATGTCTTTTTGAAAAATTGCGCTTCGAGAAAAATACAGTTAAAGTTTCAGTTACCGTTATATATCGGAAAATCAAATGTTTGAAACATTCCAGACATTCCGTTAAGCCTCATTTTATATTGTTCGTGATCATTTAAGGCATCATTTACAGTAACGTTACCGCTTGAAGGTGTATGAAATCAATGCATAGGAATATTTACTTCGGATATTTTCTCTGTAGACTACCCAACGTAATATTTTGCGGATATTCTGATGAGTTTTCCCGGGGTTTGCTCTGATAGCAAGAGAAATCGCGTGCAAAAATAATATGTTGTCTTTGTTATTGCCTTCGCTGTTTGAAGTAACCCTTTTAAATATTCGTTTGGCGTCATACAGTCTGGAATGATGGAGTTTGTGTCATAAGGCAACATGTATGCGTCTGCTTTCGGAGGATTGCTGTATATAATTGTGTGTTTCTTGTTTATTTTTTTTTTCCTCTTAGGCATATAGGAGAAATCATTTGTGTAGAAGGGAACACACAGACATACACACACACACACACACACACACAAAATAAACCAAACGTGTCAAAGAATTTGCAATTTGTTCGCTGTGCATGTTTGCCTGTGTACATAAGTCTACTTTGTGTTTTGTTTTATTTATTTATTAATGGTTTTTTTTTTCGTTGGCCTCTTTTGGAGCCCATTTCAATTTTTATATGCTTGCCATCACATTTATGTATATAACAATAAATCATTGGTTGCCCATATGTATGCTTCGAAACGTGTAGCCTGTATGTTGTTCGGCATTGTGTACGCTTGACTGAACGGGTGTTTGATTGTTAAGCCTTTATCGGCTCTTCAGCCGGCCCGGCATTAATATCTGTTTGCCAAAGTAAAAAAGGCTTGTTTCTTTTGTTGAACAGTGTTCACCAGCCACCAAAAAGAGTAATGCACTTGTATTGGATCTAAAACGACTAAACAGACAATGCAGCAATCTGGCAGCAACAACGACAGTCAAGATAAACTGGAAAACGAAAAAAATCTCTCTTTGTGTGGACTTCATAAATTTTCAATACTGTAGTAATGTACATATTGTGTTTTAACGCAAGCAGTCAGTTGGCTGAGAATAGCTGGTCAAATCGCCCTGTTGCTTGTTGGTATGCTTTAGCTCTTATTCTTTCCGTATGTTCATAGGTTCTTTTATCTTTATTTATTTAGGTTTTATGTTCCTTTCAATTGTATTAAGACCGTCATAAGACTCTAGTTGTTATTTCGGCTTCTCACGAGTTTTTTTTTTCTCTTTTTTTTTTGGAAACAACTGTGCACAAGTGTGCACATATATGAACTTTTGGAATGAAAGTACGCTTGCCTTTAGGTCTGTCTTGTGACGTTTTTTGGTAATAATCGTGTGATCGCTTTGGGACTCATTTCTCTATAGTTTACTAAATTGATCATCATTTTTGTGAAGTATCGTTTAGTTGTTTAGGAAAAGTATTTCTCGTAACTTTATTGCGTTTATTTCCCAGTAAATCACGCTTTTATTACGACTACTATAGTGAGAGTTAGATCGGTAAAGGTGTAAAATTCAATAGACGGCCATGCGAGTTGTGACCCTGAGCGCATTGAGTGGTGACTCATATAAACAAAAGAGATTGCAAATAATAGCCATAATTTACTTTCATTACAGTTATCTGCTTTCAATTGCCATAATTCTAAACCCCTATTAAACAAGTTAACAGGTTTTCAAGTAGAAAATCATGAATAATGTATTACACATGGCTTAAGACGAACCGCGTACCAATTGAATAATATCTTATGAAATAAAAGAGTGATGGTGTTTTAGCTGACCAAGAAGTATTTGTATTGTATTGCGTTTTAGACTTGATATCCCTTATAAGCTATAAATTGTAGCTGTTGCTGCTGTTGTCAATATACACAATGTTAATTCCGATTTATATATATAAAGTTATCTGTTATGTAATAATTATTTATGTATTGGATACATGTTGAGTTACTAGAAAAATATAATTTTTTCTTCATAGGAAAAAGTCAGAACTCGTAATAACGGAATCTTTTCTTTATGAGCACAAGCCCTTTCTAAAAAAATTGTGCCTAAATTGAATTATCTTAAAAAGACTGAAAAATAGCATATGACAACGAAAAAACGGAAAATTCCTTAAAGAAGTACCTTGGATTCGCTGCAGAAAAATAAATAAAAATTGATATATCGATGGTCATGTGAACTTCAAAATCGTTTAAAGAAATTTCGAATGAAAAGGTGTAAAATTCAATAGACGGCCATGCAAGTTGCGACCCTGAAAACCGTGCCATGCCATGTTGCTTATATGAAAATTTAGTAAATATACGAGTTGAATAAGGATCCGTGTAATTGTCTGACCGATTCTTCCATGTATATTTCAAGTAAACGTGCATCTACATTAGTTTTAAATATTTAATTTAAAAAAATGTTACCAAGAATGTGTGAGATGCAAACTAATAATTTTTGATATTTTTGGTAATGATGCTTAACATTGTTTAAAAAAGATATTTAAAAAGTCGTATTTAAAAAAAAAAAAGTATTCGAAACAAATGTATTGAATTTTGCAAAAATATTTTCTATATGTGATTTGAATTCAATTAACTGTGCGTGACTTATTTACTCATTTATTTATAGTTTCTTTGTATTTCGATTCAAACAAAACGTCAAATACCTTTACTGAGAGATTCCGGCTGAATGCAACTAATTCTACAAATGCTTCAGAATGATGTACAAGAAAGATAATTTTTTCTTCTTTTAAAGTACCACCATTCTGCTATTCGTAGTAGTCAGCCTAATATGCTCGTATTCGTGCAAAAAGCTTTACACATTTACTGCTAATGTATCGTATGAGACTGAAGACAAAGCACACCTGAGAAAGACATGTGAAAACGATTTTATAAAAACTATCAAACTCATAAAATGTATGTGCAAGTTTATGTGGATGCACGTTGAAAGATTCCCAACTCTTATACTAACATTAATTTAAAGGTTTATATGTAGAATCTTTTTGTGTGTGGTGCAAGCCAGATGGATAGTGGGATAGTCTTGTTGCTTCTTATGCTTAAGAAACTAAAAATATATATTATACTCTCTACACACTACGTTGTATGTATGCTGGAGTACTTTAGATAAGATTATGCCAGACGCGCTAGACATGCTGGCGACCTGATTGTCCGATTCAATGTTTAGACTGTGATGTTTACGAATGCATGCATGTATGCGAGCATAAGTGTGCTTTGTGCTTTGTGCTTTAAAAATAATTTTTGTTGTTGGCGGCGTGTTTACATAGTAGTCTTGTGTCTTGTAGATATTACTTGGGTTCGTAAGCATACCTGTCTGTATATACGCATGTATGTTTATGTATTATATGTTAAAGTTCTATATGTGCATCTAATAGATAACGAGCAGAAAATTTAAGGTGCCCAGCTACGTCAATCGTTTTAGGTTTTTAGGTTTGCGTGTATTTCGCTATACTTGTGTTGTGTTCGGTTTCCCAGCTTTAGTTTATGCTGTTCATGTATATTCATTACTTACGTACGTGTACATGGCTGTTAGCGTAAATGTTTTAGCCAAAGTTGGTCTTTGCATTTTTGTCTCAGTTACGTTCGAAACCTGCTGACGATAAGTACGTTGCGCGTGTGTTAAGGCGTGTTCGCACTTCTTAAATAAAATTATGTTGCCTCCAAGTATGTGTCTTACTACAAGTTTTGTTTATGTCTCTGAAGAATATTAAAAACTATAAATTCAGTATTTGTCGTGCTAGTTTTATATATTCAATTTTAATCAATACGTGTTAGCTACGTAAACGACGAGGATTTGTAAGACAAAAAAAAAACAGAAGTCAGAGAGAAGTGTTATATACAAAAGTTTAATATTTTATAATTTTTTATACTGTGAGTGTTTTAAAATAAAATATTTAAGATTTTTCTTCGTTTTTATATCTTTTCAGCACCTTCACCAAATGCCCGCATTTGTGATTTAAAGTTTATTAATTATGTTTGACTTTGTTGGCATATTGTATATTAAAATCGAATTAATCAAAATGCGGATTTAACACTAACTGCAAGTACCGTCATCATTACTACCGCCACATATTTTTTTCCTCTAGAAGGATCACCTTTTTCCAAACCTTGCTAATTTTCACGACGTTTATCGGTATAAAATCCTACGGAAATATGATTTTACGAATTGGTTGTGTTGTTGTTAATATCGTTGTAATTGTTGTCACTTTCACAATTTTAATAACAGGCGGATTATCAGCGAACTTACAACGACAGGAGCTTTCAGTAAGTATGATATTTAGAATAAGTTATAGTTGTATACTCTTAAAGGTAAAGAGCTAGTTAGCATCGGTGAGAAATTTTTATTAATTGCGGACTTGTTACCGAACAGGCCATCTTACCATCGTTTTCCGCTATTGAGCAGATTAATCGTAAGCGTAAAATTTAAGATTTTAACTCCTTTATTATAATAACTTACCTTCGTTTTATAGAAGATATACGCGGAGCGACTTAGAGTCTTAGATTGATAAGATATATTGCGTTTTTATTTCTATGTCTAAGAAAGGAAAAGTTCGAAAAATCTTCAACAGTGTCCTATAAGACTTTTTCGGTAAATTGATTCGAATTGTGGCTCTAAACTAATAACACATATGTGAAGCAGGCGGATATGGACAAGTGAACTCGTACTTTCAAAGCTGACCAATAAGTTTTTTCAGAAGCGAAATATAAAAGTTATTTTAAACAGATAAATTATCGAATCTTTTCTCTTCGCCGATTGTTTAATAAAATCAATTGTGGACCAAACATAGTCGCAATTTTAAAAAAAGTTTTGCAAATAGTCTATCGCAATTTTTCTGGCATCAGAAATACTATATATATAAATAATAATAACAAATAATAAAGTAATGTGGGAACATTTTGGGAATGTAGCGTTACTGTATCTGTCCTTAGGTGGCATAATAATTTAGATTTAATGAGGTCAATGAAGTACAAAAGATTAAGATTAAGTTAATGGCAAGGGTTAGTTCTGATCTATTTAAATTGTATTTGTGTTTACGAAACTTGAATAAGAAAATGTATGCTGAGTAAACAAGGAAAAATAATAATCTAGTGTTTGGATTATGTTTTTACTACTGAAGTTTTAAATGAAAATATGTAGTTTCGATTATATATGAAAAAGATTTATCAATTCAAATTCAATTGAAAATGTATAAAATTGCAATAATGAATGCATTTTAAATTATGCTACAAGAAATGGAAATTACTTAATTTTGCAGCAAACAAATTTAAATTGTTATGGGGTATTCGGCATAGTTAATTATTTTAATTAGGCCAAATTACGTAAAGTCTCTAATTTGAGATCAATTTTGGTTGCAAGAATGTCCGGTTTCACTTTCTTTTAAGTTTTGGTTATATGCTAAGGCCAATATCAAAATCGTCTTATATCAGCTATAGGTTTGTAAATGACATCCAGTTTCTTCGCCGACAATGATTATGTATAATTTTTTCTTCTTGTCTTCTTGCAATTCGTTTTAATTTGCCCTTCAAGTTTTGTTTACTTTCCCTAGTAGACTCTGAATATTGTGACCATAAAAGGAAACAACAAATTTTCTTGATACTGTTTATGCGACTTTATATCAAATTTGATATCAAGTAACTTATGAAAATCGTAAAAAAATGGTTCTGACTTCTTTGTGCTATTTTAATAGCTCGATTTAATGCAAATATTCTATTTGTACTTATAGTTTTTTCTTTTATTAGCTGGTTTCACAGCCCACCACCTGATGTGGCAAAAAGAAAAAAATCCTCTACTATGTAAATAAAATGCTTGTAATTCTAAAAATTATAAAACGTTAAGAGGAATAGACAAAAAGTTGTAAATCATAGGTAAATGCTTGAAGTATAGGCTCATATGATGTCTGAAATACGTAAAGTATGTCCGCATAGGTATACAAAGTGTATCGTGTAGTAATACGAAGCAAACCATACATTTAACAAACGGCTGCAAATTGTCTACTATTGTAAAGCTGTTGTTGTTATATAAGAGATTGGTATTTTTCGAACACCTGAGAACGAGATGAAAACGGGAACATACAACCGTGCACGATCACAAAAACATCTTAGAATATAAGGAAAAAACGATAAAAAGAAAAAAAAGAGTACAAAAAGAAAAGCAAACAGTGGTAACAGCAGAAACAAATCAAACACTCGCGCACATGTGTATTACCGAAGGAAACAAAATTACATTTTATATTATAGGCACATATACTCATGCAACTTATAACCGATAATTTCAAAGTGCAGACCGAAAAAAAATCTCTCGCTAAAGCAATAAAAAGGCTAACTGATAATCTGTGGCAAGGTCTTTTAATGTGATTCCGACATTTAGAAGTTTTTTCTGCTTGTAAGTCATCTGTGCAAATTGCAAACTTTTCATTTAAAATAATAGAACGAAATTAATTTGGACGTGGATGCGGTAACACGCGTACGATATGCCTTTATAGCAAAATATAACTCATGAATATTGTCATTTAGATAGGAACTCAAAAGCACGTATCGTCCACACATCGCATGATCGAAATTATTATATCTTTATTGAAGTCTCTTTTATTCTCCACTACTTTGCTATATCACATTTGTCAATGCCTGCGATGTTAAGTAATGGAATTGAACGGCTTGAAACGTCGGACTTCACCTTGCCGAGATACCTTGAATATATCGACAATCTCTAGTTCATATATATTAAGCGTCTCACCATGAATAATTTGAACATATTTCTCCGGTATTCTTTGTTCTTCTTATCCACAGGATCCAGAGTAGTTTTGAGCTGCTCATAGTGTTGATCGGTGGGATTCATTCCCTCTTTACAATCCTCTGTTTTTATCAAGTTATAAGCGCATTCTATTTCCCACAAAGAATCTATCTAATCGAGTAAAGGGGGCTGGTCCTATAAAACTCAATTGTGGAACTGTTTGTAAGTGTTGTTCGCTTGTCCTGATAAATCTTGTTAAAATAATTGCAAATTGATTTGATTTGGTTTTGTTGATTTTATTAATCAATTTGTTCACTGCTTTATGAATATGAAAAATCAGGGAGTAACCAACAACAATTGCTAACATACTAACAAAAGTAGCCAAACTTTCATATATAAATCGAGGAGCAAATATCTTCCAAACCAGTAAATGACGACAATGTATAGTACCTGAGATGAAATTTGATTGACCAATGCTCGCAGTGCGCCCGACGAAAAGTACACGAGCCGAAGGAACGGTACCCAAATCGCATAATGACAAACCAGTTTCGTAGCTAATGGCACCCGTTGCATTACTTTCCACTAAATTCAGATAGTCAATGGGTATTACATGTAAACCTCATTCTTTAACTTTAACGTTCGACCTCTTTGACTGTAGAAAAGACAGCAACTGTCTTCTCAGTTATTTATGTTTCGCATTTGTCACCCATCTGCATTGTATAAATTTATTATCTATGCTTTTTTTTCAATATTTTTCAAAGGTCTCTGCCTCTGTAAATGTTAAATTATACAGAGGGGCTGTTTAAGTTTTATTTTAGGTCCATCCACTAAGCCGTCATTCTTTTTCAACTCAATATTTTTGGCTACAACCGCCGCACTGGGTAGTACATATCTATAACGGCACTTACCTCAGGTTTCTTGCTGATTTCTTTTAAGAATTTATATTTGTTCTTCAATTCTGTTGGTACCTTGCACGCTTCAGGCTTTGGCTCTTTAATTAAATTTACGCATCGTGTCCATTCAGTCAATTGTTCAGTGCACATGTCATGTCATGCATCGCACGCCATAGATTCCATAAATTTTTGAACAGTATTAGCAAAGGAGCTTACATGTCCACCTGTTGTCCATCTCTCGTAAGTTTAACCACTATATTTTCAATATTTTTTTATACCCGAAAGATGGGTAATATCAATTTTGTCAGTTCGTCTGCAACATCCAGAAGAAAGCTTCAGAGACCCCACAAAGTTTATATATTCTTGGCCAAACTTAGAATCGACCTAAACATACCTATCTGTCCATTTGTGTGCTTGTGGCAAATATCCACCTGGCCCCAAATATAAAGATATCGGGTGTTCATTTGGCAGAAACGTTAAAAGTTCCAGCGCGCAGGTTGGTATTGAAAATGGACCATGCAATAAATATTTAAAAATCATTAAATGTTAATTTCTTTTATTGATAATTTAGAGAAAACTGAGAAAACAACTCGTGATTAATTATTCCACCATTCGGAAGCATCTATCTTAACGTATGACTCGTTTACACAATGCGTACGCTTACATTATGCTAAAATTGTTTGCTAAGCGACACTAATCGGATTAGATTTTAAATAGCAAATGTTATGTCAGCATATCCATAACGTTATCGATAATTAAAAACAAGCTTCTTTGGATCAGAGAAGCAGCGAAAAAATAGCAAGTTGAAGATTTTTTCAATTAAACAAAATCAATAAAGCGACATATAAGGCAGAAGAAGACATTTTAAGACAAGCATAGCAAAATCATCGTAAACAAATCTTACAATTATTATATTAGAGAAATCGAAGCTTTCGATTACTAGCCGTGTTATCTAGGATTTTTTCGGGAAGTTAACTGAAATATTTTTTTTCAACAAAAGAAAGTTCAATTCAAATTTCAATCACTTCTGCCAAATTTACTTCAGTATCGCGGACCTTCTTAAACTGAACGCGCCATCCGAGAATGATTCCAATATACGCTTAATAAATAACCAACAAAAACGTTGGCAAATTTACGCTTTTTCAGGCTATGCCTTAAGTTGAAGGTGCTTCCGAAAAAAGGTCCTCAGTGTTGCCATTTAAAAAAATTTCATCAAAATAATTCACTTCAATCCATTTCTTTCCATTCGAAAAAAATTGTCGAAAATCCCCGTTTTTAAGTTGTTACACGAGCACTACACAAAATAACTTTGATTAATTTCCTGATTATTGCTAACCAAAGGAAACAATATTGTCCAACGTTGGCATGTGACCAAAATGAATGATTACAGGAGTATTTTGCGTGAAAAATGTTTCCTATACTGACCAAGCTAAACAGCTATTATAATTTTGATACCTTCCTCAATTTTCATCTTCAGCTTCCATGCAGTATTCTTCACAAAAAGCACAATTTAAGGAAATTTATAGGAACATCAACAACAATGAACAAAACATATTTTGTAAGTAGCTTAAAGAACACCTTCATGAACTACTTCTCGGTTCCCGTTGTTTTTAGTTTTGAGCCGTGGAAAATATCTTCAAAAACGGAAAATTTTAACCAAATTTTTAATTATTTTTTCTTATTTTATTTATAGTGGAATTCTTCGATAAACGGGCACTAAACCTGAAACTAATTCGCAAACGCTCTTAGATGCAATACTTAGTAGTAGTTCCAGAACTTGCGAGCATATTCTTGCCACTTTTGGACACTATAACGAAGAAAAGTTTTAGATTAGATTTGAACTTTCTTTATAACAGCCCGAAATACTAAATAGATAAACATTTACTTTTGATGTTTCTTAACCTTTTTTGTTTCTACAACTTGCACGAAAGACTTAGTATGTTTTAGTAAAATTTGAATTTTGCCTCTTACGCATTGAAAGATACGTTTTATTCTTAATTAAGGTGCTAGCCAACTACTGACAATATTAACTGACTCACTGAAGAACAATGATAATACCACATAATTGAATGAGACCAAGGCATAGGTATGTAAAAATTTCAAATATGTCAATAAAGCATATGCACGCCATTTAGGTGAATAATTTAATGCTTTTTATATGCTATTGTTAATAAACTTTTAGAAAAACTTTATAAGAAAACCAAAATTAAATGTCCGTCGTCCTAACCCTGGTCATGTCCAATATATTCGTCATTAAGATAAAAAATGGTATTTGTATACAAATCTAGTATAATTTTTATTCACACAAAAATAGGAAGAAATCCGCCAAACCATCCAGCATTAAAGAGCTTCGAAATTTCAATTACGTTTTGTCATAATGTTTAGAGATTCCTTAAAGTATATACATTCTTGATTAGCGTCAAATTTTGAAACGATCCGATGCACATCGCTTTAAAAAGTATCATTATCCTTGATTTAAATAAATTTTTGGACTATGATGAGCAACTGGGATTATTGTGGGTCTATTTTTTTAAGAATATAGAATTGATGTGTTGCTAGTCGTTTTAATAAGGATAAATATTTTATTGATCTTATATTCTCCAGTTACTTTCCGAATGTGAATCTTCGAAATGTAGAAAGCTTTTAGCATTTATACACAAAGTGTACATCGCGATTACTTTCCACAAGTCACATTCTGATTCGGGACCTCACTCTAATGCTTTATATGGTATGCATTTTACCAATGAAAAATAAATCTTGTTTGTAAACAATGAGTAAAAATACCAACAAGGAACACTTGATTTTTCATCACAATTAATTAATTTTACAGCACAAAAACTTTCCACTGTTTATGACGAGTATACTTTGATAATTTTTTTGTTAATTAATAAAGTACTATGGTCTTGCGATGGCCGAATTCGTACTGATTATTTGCTTTATCCTATATAACACTGACTCAGGTAAGTCCACAAATTTAACATTTTCATCGTACAGACCTGGTATGCGCATGTTTGCTTTCGTTATTTAATAACTTATACTAAATATGAAAGAAAGAAATGTGTCAAGCTTAACTTTCCATGTTGAGTTTCGCGACTGTAATACAGCGGCAGACGAACGATTTAGAATTGTATGCTCATTAGAATTTTTATGAGAATTTTGACGCTTGTTTTTTATATTTTATAAATGAAATGATTAAATTAAAATGCTCCTATCAATTGAAGATGGGTGTAACATGAATAGAAAAATCTAAACAGATTTTAAGTATTGATGTACATTTTTATTTGCATTTTTTTTTTACTAAGCGTATGATTATGCGAGCTGCCACGTATCTACATATGCACACGTATGTATCTTCCACGTACCCCACCCCGGTATAGCCGATTATTTATGGCTCATTTGAACGAGACACGTATTTCACACTGGTTTTGCCTTTTATTATTTAGCTCTTAAATCAAACACACACGCAACATACGCATTTTTTATGTAATCTAAAAATAAATAAAAATTCAACTTATGCTATAAAATGTCGTGAATTAAATATTTACATGTGTGCATTAAATTTTAATCTCTTTCTGTTAATTTCTCTGTTAAATCGCAGATATCGCAATGTGCTGTCAAAGTGGGAGAATGTGATGAGAGTAAGGGACGTCCAGTTTGTGGTACTGACGATCAGACCTATCCAACTCGCTGCCATTTATTGCGCGTCCAGTGTAGCGGCCATCAAGTGAGCATTAGATATAGAGGATCTTGCAAAGGTAAGAGAATATGCTAGCATGCTCATTCCTACTGAAGCTTGGTTAAAAAGGTGCTTACATTGCAGTAAGAAAAAATTGCTTTATTCTCCAATGCGCGTTCCCTTTTTCTGAAAGACCTTTAAAATATTTTCAAAGCCTGCTATATTTTCTTTAGTTGGTGAAGAACATTTTTCATATCGAAATTTTTTTGTGATAAAAAATTTTGCGAAATTTTTCCTTTGAAAGAAATGAATTCACCAACTGGTCTTTACATCCTAAAGACGTCATTCGATAGTCTCCTTATTTGAAAAACAATGTTGGCCATAATTTGTATAAACGTAAGATCATTTTTAAAATCTCTCGTTCTCGACTAAAATTTTGGACAAAATTTGTTCTTTTTTGCTCCATCACTTTTTCAAATTACAAAACACTAAGTCTGTTAGAATTTCTATAGTAATAGCTTGACTCAAAACTGTCTGTCGTCGCTAACGGTATTATGTATGTATCGCATGTGCCAAACGACACCTAAAAGGTTGCGTTGAAATTTATCCGAATAAATGAATTTTCGAGATGGATCCTTCATCATTTCACGAATGAAGAGAATGATATAAGTAGCAGAGTCACTACCTCATTTAAGATATTTGAAAATGTACACTCTCATATGCATCTACTTGTTAAGAATTCCATCCACCCGCAAAATGCAACACTGTTTACTGTTACTCACTCTTTACTTTCCCAGAAGAAGTGAGAACATCACTTTTCCTATGAAGAGTGAACTCCTTTAGTTAATTCCTTTTTTACTTTTGGCCTTCCATTGCATATCCTTTGGTTCGAAATGATAGATACAACTTCTATCTTTAATAATTGTTCATTTGAAAAAAACTTCAACTTCAAAGCCGATCTATGAGTAATTGAGGAATGCACTTCCTTGTTGAGGAAAATAGTGTTTTGGGTTGTTGTTTTTTTTTTGTTCAACCTTTTTATATAAAAGCATTCCTTTCGTCTTCCAGCGTGCAATGAAGCTCGTGACTATGCCTTAAAGCATCGGACAAAAACGCCACCCAAATTTATACCGCGATGCAAACCAGACGGAACATATGCTTCAATACAATGTTTGGCTGATACTGGTTGTTGGTGCAGCGACAGAGAAGGAAAACCGGTAGAGAACACCTCAGTACGTACGGGGAAACCGAAATGCCATGACTATAGCAAAGCTAATATTAGACGTTCACCATCCCGTAATGCGGGAGACGGACGTAGTATGAGGCGTATTTGTAACCAAACAGATCGGGCCTTGTTTAATACCAATCTATTAAATATATTCCAAAGCGAGTATATACGTGTACGTCAGCAACGTCAAAGAGGAGGTGTAGAAAAGTTACTGGAATCTTTTACAGTCGCACATGATAATGAAGTAAGCGATTGGAAATTTGCCAATCTAGATGTGAATGCAAATCAAATGCTTGACAAAACTGAGTATCGCGAACTTAAGAAACTAGTGAAAAGGGTAAGAAAAAGAAGGCTGAAAAAAAATTAAATTTTTGTACTTGTTAAGTTTATATATAAGTAATATTTATAGGCTGTCAAACCCAGACGTTGCGGGCGTGCTTTTGGTAAATTCTGCGATATTGATAATGACGAACGTTTGTCACGTCTAGAATGGAATAGTTGCCTGTCAAAAGATGGCAATAATCGTAAGTGAATTTCTTATGTGCGTTTATGTGTTTGAATGTTAATAAAAGACAACAACATGCATTGTTAATAAAATTGGCTAATAAATATTGTTCAAAAGAATTTATCGTTTTCCACGTCTTACTTTCCAGAGCATTTCATGACAAAACATAACAACAACACCCACATCTCTGTTAATCACACACATCAACCAACAACACATCTTGAGGATAATCGGCACCTATATGCAAATAGTGCCGCTCCATCTAATCATCAAAAAACTCTTATACACGAATCCAACAATCATCCATATCAAAATACCATTCCTCACAATAATAACAACAACAATCGTTTACGTTCAGATGCTGATTTCGAGGACAACAGTGAAACAAATTTCTCCGAAGATGATGACAGCAGCCAACAACTTTACGACGACGAAGCTGACTACGAAGACGGCGAAGATGAGACCGATCATTTGGGATATATTAATGCATTTGGTTCATCTACGAAATTTCCATCCATACATTGTACGTATAGATAAGCTTGCATGTTCTAGTAGAAATATTTTTTATCTATGGCATGTTTTCATCTTGTAGAAATAAGATTTCATTATACATATAGAATACCTTTTATATATGAATCTTACAAAATTATAGGTATTTCGTTTTTGTCGTTTCTAGTTCTAATTCCAAAATCGCCGGATTCCCCATTAAAAGAAACTGAAAACGAATCGGATTGTTTAGCAGATCAAGCAACCGCTTTGGAAGAGCAAAGGGTAAATTCTCGAGAGATATTACTTGAAGTTACAATCTAAGGATTATACTTTTATATGCAAGTTTAGCATGGCAATACCTTGATATATGTGCCGGAATGTACACCGGATGGTCGTTATCAACGAGTACAATGCTATCGTTCAACACCCTATTGTTGGTGTGTTAATGAGGAGACTGGCAAAAATATACCAGGGACATCAGTGAAAGATCGACGACCTCAATGTGATACCATTTACACAATATCCCGTCCTATGAAGGGTTGTCCCGAGCCAAGAAAGACAACTTTCATTAAAGAACTCAAAGAATATTTAAAAACTCATATAATTTCTGGAATAAGTAATGGGTGAGTCTGGAAAATTATTTGAAGAAATTTCAAAAGTCTACTTCAATTTCAAATTTTAATAGAAATATCAATATCAGCAATACCAGCATTAGCAAATGGAATAATGAAGATGAACGCATTGCTAGTCAAAGCTTCTTGGTACTAGACAAGAATAAAAACAAATTTTGGGAGCGTAAAGAATGGAAGACATTTCGTGAATTGGTAACCAATACAAAGTAAGTTTCGAAATATTCAAAATGCAATAAAAACATTTTTAAGAATTTCATCTCTAGGACATTACGAAAATGTGGTAAAAAGATGCCTCGGTACTGTGATGTTAATAGTGATAAAAAAATAACATTAAATGAATGGTTGGCCTGTCTACAACCACAAAGTTCTGAGATACAAACGGCGATTGGTAAATGAAAGAAAAATTTGAATCCTATTAACTTATGATTATTTATTCTAATTATATTTAGATGAGTCAGATTCGTCAAAGCCTTCAAAACTTACCGGTTCAAATCCACTGGAGCAATATCTTAAGGATTAATTGCAGCCCAACTCCGTGTTCTAACTTAAATTTCTTTAAGTGCCATCATTTAACATTTTTTATTTACTTTAAAGCGACCTTGGTTATATACAATAGTGTCATATTTGCCCTTAACACTAATTATAATACCAATTATATATTTAATACTCCGCCTAATAAATGTGGTGAAAAAGAAAAAAATTCTTTAACATTTTGTAAACAAAATATTTTTAGTTCAAAAGTTAACATAAAAATGTAAATACTTGTCATACTCGTAAAATTAAAATTTGATTATAGTTTAGCTTTAATTGAAATTTATTTAACATACACAAAAATTCATTTTAAGTAGGTGTGTAAATTTTTACTTTATAACTTGTACTTCATTGACAAAAAAATTTGTAAAAACATGGCATATAATAAAATCTAACAATAAAAATGTAGTAAATTTAAAAAATAATAGGATTTTTTAATCTACAATGCACATATATCATCCGTCAATTCGTTTATCAAATTGTTAGGTAATCTTCTTTAAATTTTGTCACTAAATTAATTTCATTGAATTTTTAAATTCGAATCTTTGGCTGGACATTTCACTACGCTATTTATAGCAAGTTGTTAGATGTCTTATATAGAAACAAACATAAAATTACGACGTATACTTATATTCTGTTCAACTCATCCAGCTCCCTACAAATTATTTACCACTTGTCTCGCGCGCGTTTGTAAGAACATCCGAAAAACTGAATTTAGATAATTTAAAAAGTAAAAGTTCACGATGAAATCGGTATAAATATCGATTAGCGAATACAGGTGAAGACAAAAATCTGCAACTGCTATCTGTGGCAGTTCATGAGTAATAAGCAAAAAAAGAAAATATGTGCTATTCAGAAGGCCAGGTCAGGCTTTTGAAAATGCTAAAAGTATCAAGATTAAAGATTAATTGTTCAAAAAGTTTTTAAAAAGTTTCGAAATAAGTTTAGCAAGTTCCTAGAGAAGATTTCATGTTTTATGTACTCAGGCACTTTCTACCATTTCCACATGTTTCGCAAATTCAATTTCTTTATTCTTTGTTTGATTGCGACACTGTCAACAGACCTGCATACGTGTCTGGTATCTAGTCAGCTTCGTCATATTTATTCATCTCTTCGGCTATAACTTAAACGGCTGTTAATCCTGATATATTATATATTATATACGATAGTAATATTTTTCCCCTTGAGGATATAGGAATTCTTTGTGGTTCTCTTTAAAGTAATTAAATATGTATTCCGCCTTAGTTTGAGAAATATAAGAAGGTTTTAGTGTGATACTTTTTGTACATTTTCATGTGGCATTCACATATTAGTAAGAATTGAAACAAAAACCTTAATGTGATATCAGTTGATTTTTGCAGTTTAAATTTTAATTTATGCATGATTATCAAAAAATTTGGTAATAATGCCTAAAAAATTTGGGACAAATTGGAAAATATTAAATTTAATATTCATTATATCCCATGTGAAAATGGATCCTGAAAATGGATCCGATCTGCTCGTTAATTAGCAAAATTATGTTCTATTTCGTATGCATAATGAGTGCCCAATTACTTATTTATCATTTCATGGAATACATGACATATGTATGTAGATTTCATATACAGAAATTGCTAAAGGCTAAGGTTATCTTGTGAAGATACGGTTTGAGTAAACCTGTAACACAAAATATTCTGAAATTTTTTTTGTTTCTATAAGAAATGTTATCTTTTTGTATTGCTCTTTTGTTTTCTTTTACTTTTCATCGTTTCCTTAGCAATAATATATGTTCACATCGTTCTTCAAATAAACACATTGTTTGGGCCTTGCCTTTTACTATCATTGCAAAATTTAAAAGGAACACAAAGTATAAGCAACGAAACAAACAGATATCTGATAAACAGAGTTTTATCAGATAAATACATTTAGGTATCACAGTGATACCTTATCAACGCCTAAGTGATTCAGTGTTAATCGCTGGAGTTGTCTCTCTTTTAATGATCACTTCAAGTAATTACTATCTAAGCAAAAGCGAATATAATATCTTTGCAATAAAGTGGCAGATAAAGGAGAGAGCAAAATTTTGGCGTGGTCAGATATTCGAAAGTGGCCGAAATTTCAATGCTGACACGAAAGAAAGTTAAATAAAAAAGTAAACATTTGCTTAAATGCTGTAATATCGACATGTACGAGCAATTGTGCGTCTCCGCTGTTTAGCATATTTTGCTTTATCCGATTTAAACTTTACTTACCACCGATTCTATTGACACACTTTTCTAAATTGCGCTTGAATTTTTTTATGCTACTTTTGTCACCGAGTATCGAGTGTTGCCATACTCTTGTTTGAGAAGGGAATTACTTATTTCCGACAATATCGAAATTTCAGATTTGTTAGACCTATCTTATGGAAGTGGTCATCTTTAAATCTGAATCCATATATATACATTTTGCATTTTCTGTATTATTTTATTTAGACCAGGTAAATTATTGCATTACTTTTCTCTCTTACATAGCAGCTTCTTTTAGAACAAGTTTTTGCGATTTTGTGATATCTATGAAATCCGACTAACACATCGCCATCTGCTCATTTTGAACAAATCTTTCAACATTATGTTGACAAATCTTTCAACATTGTAAGGCAAAGAAGTGTCTTCGAAGAAAGATCAATCGTTCGTTTATTGCTTCAGTAGTTTAACACCCTATAGACAACATTTTCAAGATGTCTGCGAAATTTCACAAGTAAAATATGAACTGAATATGCTGAAGACATCAATAAGAAGTGTCGATTTAAATGGTTGGCACGTAAAATTTTATGGCTCAGATAAATGTCTTAACGTGAAGATTTTCATTTTTAGGAATGAGAAATTAAGAGCACAACGTCAGATAAGTTATGGTAAATTATTTGCAGAATTTCATTGTTTGATATCGGGATAATACAAATAAATAGTATTGCATTTACTGGAAGATTCCGAAGGTGCTTTGACTTTTGACTATTTCTCGTTTAATTTTGATCAATTTAAGGCAGCAGATTCTGATTTAATTCAGGAAATTATAGAACGCAAATAACAGCTTCTAGAATCGTTTAAAGTTAATTGAAATGATTAAATCTAACGTTAAATCGAGTTTAATGAGTACTATTTTCACAGTTAACGTTGGCAATAGCTTTGAATTGAAAGCAGACAGTATGCACCGATAGAAGTCAAATAGCACTGATTAAGTCAATAAGCAGGAGTCAAATTTCAAAAGAAGAAATTTAGTTCAACCTCTAAATTAATATAGTTCAACTAATAGCTCAACATGATACATCACCTGCGATCCAACCGGCTATTCAATCTACAGCAAATATTAATTTTATGCAACCAATTATAATCCTAATGCAACATCGAATAGTTTTGGTATAATTAGGCATTGTTTTCTCAAAAATCTTAAAACCTCGTTGTAGATGCCTTTTTTCATTTATAACAAAAATGAAAATTATTGTAAATTTCAGTTGACGGAAAACGTCAGCTTGGCGGACCAGTACCACACCGATAAAATTTTACAAAAACATATCTAATACTCAAACTTGTACACCCAGAAAAAGCTTCAATTAACGAATATTGGAAAGCCAAATCGCGATGTCTTTAATGAAGAAATTATTAGAAGAGGAATATCTATTAGAGAATATAAGAAAATCTTACAGCTCAGAGAAAGCAGAAGAATGCAATGACAATTCTGAAGAAATGCAGTAAAACCAATCGTTACTCAAAGTGGCGATATCAGATTGTCTGCTAGAAATAGGATAGGTGGTATTGAAATGACATTCTTGTGAGGTACCGAACCGGTACTTCTTGAACTTAATATCTAGACAAAATTAAAGGAACTGTTCCATCTTTTAAAAAATCTAGTCTTAGTAAAACAAAGTCGGCAGGACATATAATTATGGTCAATGATGAAAATTTGCCTATAAAACAACAACATTATCGGTTCTCACCAGCGATCCAAGAATTAGTACATAATGAACTTGATCGAATGTTACTTTCAGGAGGAAATGGTACGCGAGGGTAAGAAAAATCGTGTATGTTTGGATATCGCATAGAGCTCACTTGAGAATACAACTTTCATAGTTTCTGAAATACAATCAGTTCACGGTCATACCATCTGCGAAATGTCCCACCTTCCTGAAATATAAGCCAAAATTAAACTTATTAACTACTTCAGGTGGCACATGGAAAATTTTTAAATCTATACCACATAAACCAAAAGCCTGCTTTATGTAAGTCATCAACAGCAGCAATAACTACCGATCACCACTAAAGTCTACTTCTTCAACTCCTTTTGAAGCTATCCATTCAGCATCGCAAAATAAAAAAAATTCCAACCGCAGACGAACACAACCAAATATTTTCTTCAATTAATAATTCTTCCACCTCACGCCTTAACCTTTCTACCTCATCAATCAAGCATAAACAAAACTGTAACAATTTGAAAGCATGAACTAATCACCACTTCCGCGTCTTCTACCATAATGCTGATACCATCATGCAAATGTATCAGGAACCTGCCTATAACTCATCTACCTTATCTCCAACAGACGTCTTGAGTCCACTGACTCTTGAACTTTCCCATGCCAACTCAAATTTCACCTATTGAATCTTAAATAATATATGATCTCTAAAGACTTTCGTGAAATTGAAAGAATATGTACTAAGTATTGATTCTCTTCGCCTTTTGTTTAATTACGCGTAATAAAAAATTATTACAGGCGAACTCAAATTCTTTTCTCACATCTATTTTCGATTCAGTTTGCTGTTGATGGAGCGAAATCTGCTCAATTTCTCTATAGCAACTTCCTAAATTCTTATTTTCTTCCTTATTTTACTAAAATTTGACACGAAACATAATATCCAGTCTCACAATACTATATATGGAGTTTAATTTTAGCTGAAAATTGGAATGAAACGATACATTCCGTCTTCGCTGTGATTTATATATCGAAAATGGTTATCGTTTTTCGTTATCAAGTTATCAAACATTTCTTATTGCCTAAAGCAATACTAAAACATTTGTTAAAATTCAGCTTCTTAAGGCATATCAGAAAAACTGTTTTGATCGTTTCTTTATCAAATATATCTTTAAAAACAATTGTTTTATCTTTAAAAAGAATGATTACGCTATGTGGGTTATTTACGCTGTAGTATTCCACATCTTATTACTTGGTTCAATATTTGTGATATATTTTCGTTCGCCGGTGATTCAAGGATTGAAGCCGCAACCTAACCTACCTTTGGAAGCTCCCGCAAGGCGACTGGTATTAATAGTAGCTGATGGTTTAAGGGCGCAATCGTTCTTTTACAAAAACTTGTCAAATGTGCCAAATTTACGTCAACTAATTAAAAGACAACAAGGTTTATTGGGCATTTCGCACACACGAGTTCCAACCGAGTCTCGACCCGGACATATTGCCTTAATAGCAGGTCTCTATGAAGATCCTTCGGCCGTCACACGTGGATGGAAAGAGAACCCTATTGAATTTGATACGATTTTCCAGCGCGCCCGACGAACGTACGCCTGGGGTTCTCACGATATTCTCCGTATATTCAACAAATGGTCGCAAGCGGATGCCGCAGACCGTTTAGTTTTCGAAGCTTATAATAATGAGTTGGATTTCTGGGGCAATGTTAAAACATATGAGTTAGATAAGTGGGTGTTTTCTCGTGTAACGGAGTTCCTAAAACGTAAACCAAAAATTCTACCAAAGTTAGATAAAGTCTACTTTTTCTTGCATTTATTGGGATTGGATACGGCTGGCCACATTCATAAACCGCAGACTGATTTGTTTTTGGAGAATCTTTTTGCTACAGAAGCTGGTATATACAAAATCTATCAGTTATTTGAAGAAGTTTTCAAAGACCAGAAGACCGCTTATGTCTTAACTTCAGATCATGGTATGACTAATTCAGGTGCGTAAGTTAATTGCGAGCTAAATACTTCAATTTTTCTCTAATAGCACTATTATAGGTTCACATGGTGCCGGGCAACCGTACGAGACTGAAACCCCATTTTATATATGGGGGGCTGGAATTAACTCAAGGTCGTACAATACTGCAAAATATATAGAATTGGATGCCAACATCCGCATGCCTTTATATGATATCGAACAAGCTCAAATGGCGCCATTGATGTCTGCCGTACTCGGTTTACCGCCGCCTGTGAATAATTTTGGAATATTACCGCGATATTTTCTGAACGCAAGTGAGGAGTATATTGCGCGAGCTGTTGAATGCAATGCTTATCAATTATTGGAACAATACGTTTACCTTTTAAAAAAGCATAAGAATGGAATTCTAAGTTTTCTCTTACCTGAATATAGTGCTTTGACATGGACTAACGTCAATGGCATGAAATCCTACCTAGAACAAGCGCAGTTTGCAGAAGATTTCAAAACTGTTACGAATATAAGTTACGCTTTAATGGAAATGACACTAAAAGGTATTGAGTACTATCAAAACTATTACAGCATGCCCCTGCTATTTGCAACTACAATTTCAATGCTAAGCTGGTTAAGGTATCTATTAAGTCTGTTGGATTTGGAGGAAAGAAACTGTTTGGAGAAGGTAGAATTCAAGAGTGTGCTTAAAAAAAGAGAACATAAGCTTTTGCTTATTCTTCTTCTGGGTATAAGTGGATTTTGCATTCTGCAAAAGTTGTCATGGGAAGTGAGCTTGTACCTTCTTTTACCGATTCCTGTAATGGCTTTAGCTTTGACAAACAAGATTCAAACATTGCTGCCTTTAACATTTGGCCATACATTAGTATTGCTTTTGTGTATTGAGTTTTTAGTACTTAGTTTTTTTTCTAGACAATTAATATCAGTTGGATTCGTATTACATGCTCTTCTAGTTAGAAAAAGTGACAACACAAAGGATTGGAAATATTGCATCAAAACAATAATGATATTAATACTGGCTATATTCCCCCTGCTCCCGCCTTCTGTAGGATACACTAACAATCGACTTTTTTTTTTAGGTTTCCTTTTTACGATTTCAAGACCTATGTTAGTTGAATGTAAACTCACTTTGTCTGACAAATTAGCTACCGCTATATCTTTATTGAATGCAATGTATTGCGTTCATAAGCATATCAATAAGGAGGAATTGCCTGATATCTGTCAGTTCCTCTCTTGGTCTTACTTTAGTTATGTTTTTATAGCTATTTGTTACAGACCTTTTTGCTCCAGGAGACAAAATTTAGAACGTGTTATTTTTTTAATGACATCCCTCTACAGCATGTTATGCACTTCCTATGAATTGCATTTCATTTTACTTTTAATTACTGAATTAATTTTAACTGTCGATTCTATGCAATCATCACTAACTACCGACTGCGCCAATAAATTTCAATTATCTGAATGTTTTCGCGTAAGCTTTTCAATAATTCTCTACACATTTTTCTCTTTTTTTGGTACCGGTAACATGGCTTCCGTCAGTTCCTTTGATCCAAATATCATGCGTTGTTTTTTAACCACCTTCTCTCCGTTTGTAATTATGTTCCTTGTTATTTTAAAGTTATCCATACCAGTATTTCTAATCGTATGCATAATTTTTACATTATTGTCATTTAGCATTGAATATGAAAAGCACATTTTCATTTGTTTACTACTAATCTGTGATATTATGGCTTTACATTTTCTCTATATGGTACGTAACCATGGTTCTTGGCTAGAAATAGGGACGTCAATATCACATTTTGTTATAATGCAAGTGACTACGTTAATTTTGGTTATATTCACTCATGCGTCGAAGCTATTGTTAGTTAAACCGAAAAATTTCACAAGCAGGCTTACTGTACAGAATATTATTAAAATCAGTTAAAAACAAGATGTACATAATTTTTTTTTAAATTCTCTTATTTACAATAAATATTGCTTTGTTAAGTAATGCCAAGTTAAAATTTAGTTTTCATTACGGAGCATTATTAAAGATGCGAATGTCCAGTTTGCTGTTAATGCTAACGTGGATTTACTTCAAAGTTATAAAGTAATAAAGTTTGTGTGCAACTTTCATATTACCCACAGAATGCGTAAGTTGCATGCAAGTGCTTCTATATATATGTACAGCGTTATTATTGTAAAAACCTTTCTAGATTTGTTGACCGTAGTAAACTTTTTAGAAGGCATTCTTTATTCGCGAATATTTCTCCATGGAAAGTGTTTCGTGTGTAGATCTTGTCATTAATATTTATCTGTTGAGAACTTTCTTTTTATTTATTTATTTATATACATATAAATTATATGAATAATGGGCCAAATAAGTACATTGTTAAGATTAAATCTTCTGTTAAAAATCAGAACTTAATTTTTATAAAGTACAAAAAATAAAGAAAGGACAAAAACCACGTGCAAATAAACAAGAAAATCAATTATATAAGAATTTTTTTTAAATAAGTCAACGAAAAATTTGTAAATATTCATAAAATCCTAGGACGTTTTATATGCAAGAGCCAACAATCTCTGAAAGAAATAGCACTTTTCTTCTTTCTTTGATGGCAGTGTAGTAACCTTTTCGTTTTAGTCGAATCTTTTGCCCATGAAGCCTTCGTAGAAATCGTGCACATCTTTTTTGCCTGTTCAGTTCCATTTGTGTTAGTTTGTATAGAATTTTCGTTATCTGCTCTCATTCACCTATTAGTGAAAAATCTAAAAATATTCCATGTTCCCAGTCAGAACTGCATCTACTCACATTTCCATGAAATTTTAGGTAATCGGCTGCAGCATAATGTCTTGTGAATGCCTTGCAATTTTTTTGCAATAATTTTTCCTCTTACTTGATACCAAAATTGACGCGCAAATTGCTGTCACTTTCCAATTCGCATTAGTATCGACTATAAAAATGGAAAAATACCGCCATAATTTTTTTCAAAGTTGTAGTTTAACGTCAAAAGTGAAGCGAACTTCACTTTGCCTCTTATTTTTTACTTCACATTCCTCATTTATCAATTCACAATAAGTGAAAATTAGTGACAATGTTACGTGATACTAAAGAAGGTGAAAGTCACCTATCATCCTGCAAAAATTGCATGATTGCAGCTCTTATTGTTTTTGTTTTTTTTATATAAAACTAATAGGCGTCTGATTTGATTTTCATATCCGGGTTTATTAATAAGAAGTAAGTGATAGCGGTGACAACTACGGTCAGAATGGCATATGTACCAATAGATTTGATTCTCAATTCCCATCTTACAAAACAGCGAGAGTTAAAAAAAATGTTACTTAATTACACTTCATTTTTGCATTACAATACCAAATTTAAGACTTTCTCTCAAAATCGATCCCGAACAGACAATCGTTAATTTAATGACAATTCACAGATGAAAACGTTTAATTTGCGAATCAAGTCCACACCCGTCGGATTGTCTTGGGGCCGAAATTACTGCCCTATCTTGAAAGAAAAAAGGAATTCGGCAACTCTATTGACTAAAATAGATTTTCCTGTTTTGCACAAATTTTTGGATATGAGCCGCAAGTAAATATGGATTCATTTCATCAGCAGGTGAGAAGAAACTCTTACAGAAACGTGTAAATAAAATATTGGAGACTAGATTGGACATCGACAAGGTATGGGTATTAAAATTCCGATATATAAATTCGTCTTTTACGTGTCTGTATTTGTATTCTTAGGACAACTTGGAAGCCTTAACAGAGCTGTCGTCTTTCTTTAGCAATAGCACATTGCAGAAACGTCGCAACCTGCGTAGTCAAATTGAAAAGCGTTCTGTCTTGACCAACTAGAATTTTTCGAAATCTTTTCCTGAAGTGAAGCGTAGCCTGGGTACTATTTGCAATGATTTGGAGGCTTTAGCTAATGCTGTGTAGATTATGAAAAACGATTCGGAGTCTTCTAACGCTATAACTCATAATCGTATTAAGCAGACTAATGCGTTACAAGAGGAAAAAGAATGTTTGCAGGTTCACAAAAAAATTGCTGAAGCTTTCTTTTTTCTTTCACAAATAAGTGTGCCTGATTATCAACTGCTTTACGGCACTGCATAAGACGCTTTTCGATGTGGTGGCTCTTGTGCAAAGTATACATGCAGATTGTCGTATTTTATTGCAAAGCGGGTATCACATAGCAGCCTCGGATAACGATATGACTTTCGAGCAATCAAATTAAGTAATTGTGAAAATTGTCTGACAGAAATATTTAAGTTTTACATTCCACATTGCAGGCTATTCGAAAAGGTGAAAAGAAAGACCGAAATGTACACGAACCGGCTTCGCTTTGGATACTCTCAGCCGATATGATTCCAATGATGCTATTGACGTTGACAGCGCTTCAGAAATTTGTCTGCCATACCAGTGTTTCGGATAAAGTCTCTACATGCAATCTAGTGATAGAGTATAAATAGAATAATAATAAAAATGCCGGTTATGTGCAAAAAAAAAAACACAAGAAATGTAGATAAACCGGATATTAAGTCTGATTCTACAAACAAAATATCGTATTTGAATGATTTGTTTTTAATGGAAACCACAACTACTTTCACTTCTCCACATTGCTTTTTATTACACGGTACTTTATCATGAATAAAAATATGCTATATATTTTCAACTAATAAATATAATTGTAATTTTCACTTACTTTTCACTTATATGTGACACGGGAAACAATTGTTATTGTTATTGTTGTTCGAATAATCGAAAAAAAAAACATTTCTTCAATTGATGCTCCTCGACATATTAAACTAAAATTTGCATGAAGTAATTATGCATTTTGAATGAAGTAATTATGCATTTATTTATATGATATAAGCGATGAGAGAAAAAATTCAATATGTAGTTCAAATTAATTTCAAGTCAATATTTAAGTAGAATTCAAACAAACAGTTAAAACTGAAGCATAGCTGCAAATATTAGCAATGGATACGTATACATATATAATCTAATAATGTATGTGTATGTATATTTATAAACATATATTATATTTATATGCATATATGTATATATATGTAACGAATCACCTTCTCCTCTATTCGTCTTAACCCTGATTCATTCAAGATGCTGTATGCAACTCTCGAACTGAACTAACGCTGCTGATGGCGTGAATATATTTCCTTCACCCGATTTCAGAATTAATGTGTTCTTCTGATAGTACGTCTTTCATTCATGTTGTAGTATAATATTCCTCTTTTTTGTTCCCATTTTTTTATGCAATAAACGTTAATTGTTAATATTTTGTTTTCTCAAAGGCTGGTTTCATTATTTTCTTGAAAAAAAAACTTATCAAAAATATATGTTTTTAATACAGTTCTTTCGAACTAACAAAGGCGAATGAATTCAAATTGAAAAGAAAAATGATAGTATGAAAATTTGAAAAACTAAAAATCAAGGCCAACTTAGAATAAAGAATAGCAAGTATTTTTCGTAAAGTTTTGTAAAGTTATTCTTGTAGGCGGAGGAAGGTGAAGAGGAAAAATTACTTAAACAGTCTACTTTTCTGACAAAATGTTTATCTACCACTATTATTTTTTTTTTTGCTGACAATAACTCTCTGTTGGTATAGCCGCAAACCTAAATGCACCGTGTAATAGCATTTAGATATCATATTAGAAACTGCGAGAAATCTTAAACAGTAATATTAATTTTCCGAGTTCTTTGGTAGGTCCTGGTCTTACAGCTCATTAAAATTCCTCCTTAAACACTTCTTCTTTTCTTCGCTTTTTTTAAATTTACAAGAGGTCTACTTAAATATGGCTTTAAGGTCGTTAAGCTTGGAAACCTCTTTAGTCTGTAAAAAACTACTTATTTCTGGCTGTTTGTTGAAGCAAACCCGGTCAGCAACTGGCAAAACGTTAGGGAACTTTTTGTTTTTGTCTGATCAGAAACAGAAAAGCCAAAGCGGATTGAACTCGAAGGTGGCTTGAAGCCAGCGCCATATCCAACAGTACTATCGTTACTTTATGGAGAGCTTATGATGTTTAGAATTTTCTAGAACGATCTACGACAACTTAAGTCTCACTTCTTTCTTACAATGAACAAAGGACTACGTTTACTTGCCTGATATCTTGATGTGAAAAGGTAACAGGTGATATTTACTTCACGTGTTTACTTCTTCAAAGTGTTCTAAATACGTATTCATTTGCGATATCATTCCTTCCGTGAAACTAATCTTCGAATTAATCGTCTGCATGTTACTCCTATTTCTTGGTTTCAGGGCTTAAGCAATCGTAATTTGCTGGGTGAAGATTGTATGGACTGTTCATTTATATTTCTCTACATTTTATGTACTATGTTTATAAGGCAAAATATACAGCAGCTGTTAGGCTTTGCGCTTTCTAGAGCAGCTAGTAAACACGGGGGTGGCTATCAAAATCGGCGCAATTTAAATAATCAGCCAAACGTTGGTGTGGCCAGGGGGTAGGGGGTGGGGGAGAATCATTTCTACAATTTCGCTTTTGACTTCCTTTGCATTCGACATTTCCTGAGTAAAAGAGGTTAGCGCCATGTTTTAAAAAAAAGCACAGGTATGTAAGTATTTTCTATCTGTTAGGAATGAGATGCAGCTTAAAAATTGAAAATCATGGATGAAAAGTTAATAAATTGAAAAAGGGCAATTATAAGCAATTATTTATTGTATTTTTTCCATATATTAAGTACAAAATACGCGTTTAAACATAAATTTTATTAAATTTCGCATTTGACGTCCTAGAGAGCGCAAAAAGCTACTATCGTCAGTTAAATTTGCTTACGTGATTCTATATTATCGAAATCGACATCAAAAACGTTACATGGCCCCCAGAGTAAGATTAGTGAATGATTCGGTATTTCAAAATAATTAATTGATTGACGTGTTAAATATAATTATAACAAGTTACCATAAAAAGTGAACGAATTCATTGAACACTAATGTAATTGAAAATATCAGTCGGCTAAAAGTTAAAGGTGTAGACTAGCTGTTAGTGCCGTAACTGTAGACAGTGATTTATTGAATTTCAATGAAGATTGTCATAAGAGACATCGGGATGAAACAGTGAGACAGTGAAATAAATAATTCGCTGCACAATGTCTCATAAATCTATCAGGCACATCAAATAAGACTTTGTGAAGTTCCTAATATAGTTAAAAATGTAACTATGCATTGAGTTGGTAACTTCCCTTGCTGTTGGTCATTTTACACCAAAACGATCAATCAGGGTTGCTTTTTCTTTGGTTGGCATAAAGAAAAAAGGAGGGAACGTGATGAGAGGAAGCTGGAGATTTTTTCGGTGAATTGATAGAAGGTAAAAATTCGAATATGAAACAATGTTAGCAAAAGTGCAAAATAATGAAATATGTTTTGATAAAATGTGAAAAATTGATACTGGAAAATTGTATTTTATTATTTTATAATATTTAAGGAAAATTGTGAATATTTCTTTTACAAGTTAATATCATTATTATTGTTATAATCTTTTCATCGATTTGACTAATTAAGTATTATAAACAAATTATACCAAGGATTTATAAAGATATTCATTTTTGTTTTTAATAAATTTTAATAAATTTTGTTTCTTTTAAATATATATAGTTAAAATGATTTCTTTTTTGATGTAAGTTAGATTAGGGTTCATCATACCCAACTTCGTTGACTCCATGACGTAATTATGTAGGTTACGTTTGTCCATCGCATGTGGATTTCTTGTGCAACGACTTGTGGAGTGTCCGCGGAAAAATAATGAAACTACCGAAGGTCTCGCAAATAGCTTGCTGTCAATAACAAACGCATCCCTCCGTCGAGCAATCTCTGACACTGTACTATGTTTTAACAATAAGTTTTAAGATCGCAGATTCTATACCTTTTATCAATTTTATGATAAAGATCACTCCATCCCAAGATCTTACCTCTTTCGATTAGCTTTGGTATACTTTCATAAACTGAAAGTTAATAACGGGAATTCCATCCTAAGCTACGCAAAGCAAAACTGAAATGCTGCATTGATTTAATTAGGTCAATGTCATAGATGTAGTTACAACAGAGTCCGTAATGGCTGGAGAAGAGTCTTTTAATAATGATCTAGAACAATGCAAGGCTCATAGATTTCCTTACTCCATCTCTTTATATAGACCCAGGCAAATTAGTTTCATTAACGGATGATTCGATATGTAAATTGAATCTCAATTTTGGATTCAATATAACCCCCAAGTCTTTAAATATATTGACATTGCCCAGCTTATGGTTACCTGTAAAGCAACTGAAGGAAATTATATTGGATCTAGAAAATTATAGCTTATAGCACTTAATTTCGTGACATATCACCGAACACAAATTGTTTAATTCGGACTGAAAGCTTTTTATTGTTTTATTAAGAATCAAGATTTAACGCATCGATAAATAAAATTAATGGAAACAACGTACGAAAGCAGCGGCTGCTAAGAGAGCTGCTCTGAGTAATGTTGTGCAGTCTGTTGCCTCTTCCATTCAGAGACAGCCTTCTACGCCCTCTTCATCAGCATTGGCACCTTACATGCTAATTGTAATAGAAACGATGTCAACGGCGAGCTGTTTACTGTATCAAGTCAATATTCGTTTCCAGAATAGTAGCTGAAACGTCTAACCCTAAAATCTTCTACAAATTTATTTATTCTAAAAGGAAGACCGCTGGTTTTCCTTCGTCTATCAATGTTGAATCTTCTAAGCCATTAAAGACCTGCCAACTTTTTGCGGATATATTGAAGGCTGTTATAGTGCTACTGCTACTATTGGCGACATCTATTGGTTAACATCTTCCCTCAAATTGCCTTTTCTGAGAACGAGGTCTTAAACGCTTTGTGTTCACTGAAATCGTCCCACCATTCCGGCTTTGTCCGCTTTTGCGCAGCCTTAACCGTAACATTCAACAATTGTCTCTGGAAAGGCTACTTCTCCGAAGTCTGAATATTAAACTATATTATAATCCTTCACAAATGTAATCCTAGGAATCTTATAACCAATTACAGGGGAATCACTAAGGTAAGTCCTATTACCATTAATTTTGAGCGCCTATTGGCAGCGATTCCAGAGCCATTGATCAGAATAATCATCTCCCCGGCTCAGCATGGTATTACTAAGGGGAAATCTACGACTAAAAATTGATTTGCGGTGTATCTCGGGCATTTCGAAAAAAAAAGAAAAGTACATGGATATTTCAAAGGAGTTTGATAGGGTACGCTTCTATTGCGTAAATTAGACCGCATCGGTCTCCTTGTTAACTTTCTAGAATGGGTTAAATCATAAATAACCAGGCGCACTCAATCCTTTTTGGAGGTTGCTTCTCTCAAAATATTGAGGTTTTGTTAGAGGTGTCTCAAATTAGCCATCTGGATCCTCTTCTGTTTATACTGTTCATTAATTACTTTCCTAGACTTATAGAATATTCATATATCTTAACGTGTGCTGATGATAAAAACATTTATTTATCTCTGAATTCAGTAAATGGCAAAACGCAATATCACTGAACTGAAATTAACGTTTTCTAGGTCCGCCTCAGTATCAGTCAGCTATCACATAGCTCATCAAAAGCTTGAGTATGTTTCGTACTTTACTCTTGGATCAGAAATTGAATTTCAACTTACCAGTTCTTTTTACGGTAAGTAAGTCTCTAGATCTCTTCTTACCTAGGTAAGACTTCTTCTAGAGTCAACCTTCACGTCAATTGGTTTCAACTTTCTCATACTTTCCACAAAATATTTGACAATATAATAAATTTAAAAACAAAGTAACAAACATATTATTTAGTCCTAAAAAATGAATCTAACTAAGATTATGAATCTTTGACTTACCAGTCGAATGTGTATCGATTTATGAAAATTTTACTAGTTAAACAACCGTTTTCATCTTTGCTTGAAAATTTTTAAATGTTCGTTAAATGTACAAAATTCATCATACGAAATGTTAAAAAATGAAAACAAAACGAAAATTTGAATGACGATATTACTTTAAATGAAGGAAAAAACTACGTTATAAAAAAATGCACGCTGTAACCTTCCTAATTCGTTTTTGGTTTGAAATGAATTCTTGTCGTAGTTGAGATGTTATTTAAAGTAACGTGGATACCGAAATTTACTTCACTTTCTGCTCAATAGGAATGAAATTTCACATTCTACTAAAATTTTGTGTTTGGTAAATGAGTGACTACTTAATCAGAATGTTTGCAAAGTGCATCGTAATTTTGTATATGCTACATCACTTTCGGTTCATTTTATTATAAGTTCGTGCGACTGTGTGTAGCTTAAGCTAATAAGGGCTTAAGGCAGACCCTCCCCATATACATATACATATATATACATATATATATATATATATAATAATTATTAATATAAATATATATAAATAAAAATTATATATATATATATATATATATATAATTTTCAGAAATCGATGATTCTGAATCGATTTGAACTTGTTTGCCCGTTTATGCTCAATTTGCCGCTTTGGAATTTTTTAGATATAAATTGATGAAATTTGGTACATGGATGTGTTTTGACTCAGCGACGAGCCTTACTGAAAATGGATTAAATTGGTCCATTTTTACGACCACTTCTCATATGACGCTATAAAAAAGAAAATTACAATTTACTAAATAATGGTATTGCTATACTTATTAATTATAGTAGAAAATTTGAATACTATGACTCTTTATATAACTAAAAATCTAATTTGTCAAATTTTATAACGAAAATTCGTCCATGATATAGTAATTTGACCCAGAAGTTAACTGTTGCAAATTTGAGGCACGCAAGTTTATATTTTAGACTCCAAACCGCTTTTATATGCAAACTAGGCGATGTGGATTTGGATATTTAATAAGCAGTCTCGTCCGATGTTTTTAGTCTTTTTTTTGTTGACCTAAATGCCTTAGAAACATCTTTAAATGATTGGAAATTAAATAACGGAAAATAATTTCTAACAATTGTTAACAGTTCTTTATTACTTTATGACGAAAATATAAGATCCACAAGAACAATAAGCTTAGTTCTTGAGAACGTCTTTGCATGGAATTAACGTAAAATTTCTAGTATTTGGTAATTACTTGGTATGTTGTAGGATATTTAACAGCCGATGCCGTCCGACTTTAATATTTTTACTCTTTTCTTTTTTTTTGTTTTTTTTTGCCAAAAAAGCTTTAGGAGCCTTGAGCTGATTGGAAATTAAAAATAGGAAAATAAGCCCTAACAATCGAAAACATACGAAATATCTATACAAAATTTATTTTTCTAAAGCTTAGAACGAATTTTTGAGCCATTGCGCGAAAGTAACAAACATAAGAAATTTTTTATAATGATATGATACGATTATTATAATTAATTAACGTTTTTTTTTTGGAATCATGTTTTTAGAAGTCTTTTATTTTAAAATTTCAAGGTCAATAATTTGTCACCAATATTTTCTAAACTTGCAAACATTTTTTAAAAAATTCTTTTTGGCTAAATTCTGATGAAACTGGTCAACACATTAAGTTATTTTATGTATAGCGACGAAAAGCGCAAGGAGTGAAGGAAACATAGCACATTCGTGGAGATATTTGCAAAAATTGAAAGTATATCACGCACAGTCAGCGAAAAAATGTTAAAGCATGTCACCTTTATTAACCTATAGCCGAATAACAATTTCGATTTTTTGTAGGAATTTTTTTCTGTTTTTTTGCAGTTTGTCTTTAATAAAAAATTAGTACAGTATGCATATTTTAAGTTTTACATAAAAAGTTAGGGAATAAATTTGTAAAAGAGGGGCTAACTTTAGGTGTACACGTGTGAATGAAAATAAACAAAAGGTGAAAAGAGGATTTCATCGCCTTCATTAGAAGTGGAAAAAGTGATTTTTGATTTATTGATTTTGAATAATAAGACAAACGATGATCAGGCGCGGAAGAAAATTATATTTAATAGAGAGTTTGGTTTATACCATTTAGTTTGGGTGTGTGTTAATTGCTTTGCGGGTGAGAAACGCCCGTCATTACATTACCTTTTCGATCACCAATTCTTCTGCTAAGTTTCAACTATTCACCAATAGTTCCAACATGAAACGACGAATGATAGCCCTAATTGATGCAGAAGTTGATATTTATATGGAATATGAGTTTTTCAGTTCATTCGATCATATAATCTACTTTTTAAAATGATCATCAGTAAGATGGAACTTACGTTCAAGAAAAGTTCGAACGAATTTTCCAAGCAATTGTCTTTAAGATATCTGGTACTAAACTCGATGTAAAACACATGAGCGAAAATAAACACTCACACATGAAATTCACTGCTAAGACTACCACGTTCTGATATGAAGGAAAATGCGTCTCGGATTTTGTTCATTGTGAAAAAGCAAAGCAATATCGTGAAGTTATGATGAAAATGTTTGATTTAAGTGATGACCTATTTGCTAGTTCAGCAACCCGCTTTTCGATTTCATTTCTGATACGACGTAAGTAGAGAATTGGATTCTTTAAAGAATATTTCCATTCTTACCAAAAATGGCCTTAACAAAACTCGGCGCTGTTTATACAGCTTATTTAATTTGTTGTGCCGCGTACTCAATTGTCTGATGGACAGAGACCAGCTCTACAGAAAGGACACCTGAATGCTGAATGATATGATATAATGCATCCGTGAAAAGTTTAGATTCAACCGAAGTACACATATCCCAAAGTAACCAGTCTTTTGCAAACAAGATAAGAGATAGACATTGTTTTCGCTCAAAGATGACTATGACGCACAAAAAGTAATGATTTGCATCATAAAGCAAGCATTGATCTAAAACCTAACGAATCATTTTTTCGAAATAGTTAACTGTTTCGTTCACATTTAATAGAATATGCGTATATGAATGCGAGATATTAGCCGTAAGGCTTGTGACCTAACATTGTTTTTAAGAATAAAATAACAATCGATGCAATATTTTAAATTTGGCTTTTATTTATTCTGTTCAAAATTGAAAGTATAAAGGCCCCCAAAGTGCATGGACGCGGATGTGGTGGAAAGAACAAAACAGAACTTCATTTAAAATTTTTAAATATTATTACATTTTTGTGATCTTAATTAATTAAATGAATCTGTACGTTTACTCACAAAAAAAAAATCTAGAAATTATCGTTAACTCTTTATAGCCTACTCCGCTCGTAGCACAAGATATATTGAGATCGTGCAGATTTATGTAATAGAAAAAAGGGCTTAAAATAGACGCACTTTTTATTATGCCTCGGCCCCAACGAACGCTATTTAAAATGGATGGCGACAGAAGGGGTGATACAGCTAAGAATCTTACTTTGATTATAAATATAAATGTTTAAAAAAAATAAGACCATTTTAACACCCTCGTTCCACATTTATTAGCCTCAGTGCGCATATGGAATAGAAAAGAAATAATAATTGAGTTGTATTATATGTGCATGAAAGAAAATACATTTGTGTATGTGTGTGAATTTGTAACTTTCACTCTTTCAAAATTTGTTGGCATAAAAAAAGAGGGAGAGAATAATTTATTTTGAGAAATCCTCAAACCGAAGCTTGTTTTATAATAATTCACATGTAAACGAGGAAATAGCAGCCGATGAACTCCAAAACAATATGGATTAGAAAACTATAACCGGTCATAACAAACTATTTATAGTTGAACGTTGAAGACTCTTTGGACAATATAAAATTTTTTACTTTTATTTACTTTAGCAGAAATAGAATGTAAGTCATTGATAAATAACTTATTTCTTATTATACATTACTGTGAAGACGGTTTATGATTTCTGAACTACCTTTGTGCTTTATATGTTACCTTATGTGCTTCGATAGGTTAGTATTATGAACTGAATATTCGTGTTATTGTTTAGCAACGTTCTTTTTTTTTTTCTTTGTACTGTTATTGTTATTGTTGTTCACTAATATGATTTTTGTCATGAAATACATCCAACCACTTCCAATTTATGAAGGAAAATATACGAAATTGTGTTGTGCTTTGATGTGGTTTATGATATGTAAAATAGTAAACGTGCAGGAGCAACTCAACTTTGCTTGGTAGACAACATTTTGAATTCATTCACAAACACACCGCAGCGCGCGTGACACGTGAAGTTTCAAAGTAACGTGACAATTTTCCGTTAGAAATAAATCAAACATCAATCTAAGAAAAACCTAATTCGGTACTCCTATTTACAACAGAAAGGTTTACATTCACACGTACACGCATTACGAGAAATAACGATACTAAGGCAAAAAAAGGAAAATGTTCTTAAAACAAATGTCTCAAGTGCAAATACATTCTAACGGCAGATAAATGGCTTTAGAAGTCAATACACGCCGCCCGACATCGAAACGCCGGTCCTCTCCGTTCCAACAAAGCGCGGCGTCCCAGGCACTTAATGATTCGCGTCAACATTTGCAAACAATGCATAGGCAGCGTTCTTTTATAGAAACAAACTTAAGAAAAGTGAAAGTTTCAATACCTTTTGGACATTTTACGAACTGCACATATATGTCTAGAGGTTTATCCTTGAATCGATCACAATCGATAAGACAATCAATACCTTTGGATGGTGATAAAAAGAAGAAAGAAGAGTTTCACTCAAAATCAAAAAGTTTCTCAAATAAACCAATAAATGAAGAAAAATCACATCAAAAAGCACCTTATGATCAGGTCGCGCAAAGGTGCTCTTCTTCAACAACACCGCTAATAAAAACTGCAGATAAAGAAATGCCCAACTTTAATAATAATTTAAAGAAATTTCGCAGTTCGGAAATCTCATCTTCTGCAACGCATTTGAAAGTCGGCAGTAAGGAAGCAAGAAAAGAGTAAGCGAATTAAAATTTGAAAATAAAGTTTTCTATAAAAAGACAGGAGAATTTTACCCTCCCTTGTGCTTCTTAAAATGAATGAAATGCCAATTTTATCCATTGTACGTAAAATAAATTATTTGCATCTGAGTATTATCTCTTTTTTGCACTATTAATAGCTTCTCTAGAGTCGAGCAGTAAAATTAAATATTTTAATTTGGAAAACATTATAATTTACATGCACATTTAATACAATAATTACTTTGTTGCAAATTCCATTTCTTCTATCTCTAGCAATATTTGTGTTTTATTATACCAAATTCCGAATTATTTCTTCTAAAAACCGAAAACTAAGAATAAGAATACCTTATCGAACTAGCGCATTAATTTCTTACGGACTAATTCGTTTATGACAAAAGTAACCTAACGTTTAATTATTATAAGATAAAAAATATTATTCTCAATTATAAAAACAAAAGTATCTAAAAGCGTTATATGAACCGTTTTATATAAACATTTTTTTTTTACAAATTTTGGTATCTACGTGATAATTAAAAAAAAAAATAATGGATCCCAGGCTAAACTCAAATAAAAAAAATTTATATGAAAATTTTTAATTTTTTCTCGAAAATTTCAACAAATGTTGAAAATTATTTATATTATATTGACTATTGAACGAAACTCGTTCAGAAAAGGGAAAATGAGCAGCTAAAAATGTAGCACATTTGGGTAACTAAAAATAGGTGATTGATATAAAAATAAAAAATAGCTGAAAATATAAAACTAAATAATCGAATGTGTAAGTCAAATGCTTTATTTTCGTAGATTTATGAAAAAATTCGAGAAAACTCTGCTTGAGCCTGGCACACTTGCATGTTCTGTGCCCGCACAAAAACATTCAAAACCTGGATCAAATAAAGTAAATCTGAATATAGTTTTATCTCAAGGCCTCACGGAAAACAAAGAAAATGGCTACCTTACTTCAGATGCAGAAGAAGATAATATTGAAATTAATCCATCTCGAGCAGAAAATGACAAGCTGAAAGTAGGTGATTAGAGGAGAGATATGTTGGTTTATGTATAACAGAATAAAAAACTTTTTATTTTTAATAAAAAGGAAAAACCGTTCAAAACAAATATGTGTAAAACGAAGGATACTTCATCCCACACCTCATTGGAAACAAATCGAGATTTGTTTCCTTCGCGCAAACTTTTTTGCCATAGTAGTCGCGTAAGTCTAGCCAATACTAATAACGTTTCTTCAACTACCAGCGCCTCAAATATTTTAACCACTCGAGCTCCCTTGTTGCGCGCCATGTCTGCACCAGTACGCTGCACGCATGATAGTTCTAAAGATGCATTTCAATCAAACAAACGTAAATCTCGCAGACGTAGATTAAAGGAGGCACCTGATAAATTTGAGGAAAACATTTTTATGACGAAGGTTCAAAAACCCAACAACAATGATAAAAAAATGTTAACGCGAGCACATTCAACGGCTCCTGAAGTTATAACTCTAGTCTCGTTGATCAGCCCGGAAGACTCGGATTCGGAAAAAGAAGATAATAGTTCGGTAATCGCTGCAAAAAGAGCACCTTCCTTGAAAAAAACTGGCAAATCCGGTAAATATTTAAAAAAGTTAGTAAACTATTCTCTCAATTCTATTTCCTTTCAGTATCTTTTCAAGAAACCGATCTTAGCTTTCAATTGTCATCTAAAGAATGCTCACATATGCTGCGCCGCAGTTCGGTAGCTCCTGTGGCAGCGCGCATGCGTGCTAATCGTCCACCTACAGCCCCACCTATATCAATATTTCGTCAGGATTCCCGTAATAGTGCTTCAGATTCCACAGTTGAAGTGACTGTCCCCCCGGCAAATAACGAATCAAGCGAAGAGAAAACTGCAAAACGTCTAGAAGTACTCACCTATCCGGATTATATACAATCCTACAAAGGACGTGAATGTTGGAAATTATTCTTGAAGATGTCTGCTAGCGGTGTTAATATCGCTTATGATACTATTCTCAGAGGTTTGTTAACTCCTACAGAATTTCGCCAACAGCAAAAGCAACGCGAAGTAGAAGAAACAAACAAAATTGAAGAAACCCACGCCAATATTGAAGCAAAGAATTTTTCAATAGATGATAATCTAAAAAAGAATAATTTTAATGGAAAGAAGAGCTCTGTTGATAAAGTAGTTTAGCACTGCCAAAGAAAGCATCCACAACAACATAGCTTAGCTAATGTTAGGTATTGAAGCACATTATGACAAAAATGTTGTAAGAGCACTTGTTAATGCTGCGTACACGAAACAATTATTCTATAAGAGATATTGTTTCATATCGTTTTCAAAATTAAGAATAAAACACTTAATATAGTACTGACTTTGTTTCTCGTTTTCGTTTTATACAAGTAAAAGAAATATTGCTCATCCTGCTGTATGATAATTCTTGTACAAGTATATTCATGTAATACTAAAAGTATAAAAAAATTCACTGAATTCTCCATTCCTTTGGATTTAAAGTTTTTTATTGGAGATGATTTCAAAACTAAATTCCGATGCTTGAAGTCGTAAGAGCGGATGCGAAGAGAAAATCATGAAGAATCAGTTGCCCGCTTTCAATATATTTTCTAGGTTTTCTTTTGTATTCTGATTTTTGATGTGTGATATAGTAATTCATAAGTAGTAAGTAATTTGTCTTTTTGATATACGTTCGTTATATCGTTTTTAACTTAGCAAACTAAACAGAAAATCAATTTTGCTTAGGGCTTGAGGTTTTACACTGGTATCGCAGGTGTTTCAATATCGTTCGCAGTTTTGGCTCTCTGGTGTTATAGGTACTGCTCCAAGACGTTTTCAATACTTTGAAAATTCATAACTGATTTGTGAGATCAGGATTTAATACGATTCTTTTCGATTTAGTTTTTTTTTATATACACATGTAACTTAATTAATCTCTAGTTTCCGTTTCTTTTCTTCTTTTTTTATCTAAAATTTTATTACTCGAAATGATTATTGCTAACGCTTAGACTTAATGTGCCCAAAATATATTCCAATCACTCTCGTTGTAATCGTTTGTCACCGCAGAAATATTTTCAATTTGGTAGAAATTCGGCGAAGCTCACATCACCCAACTATTCGCCTAATCTGCCAGCTAAACAAGGACAAACAAATACTAAAGGTACATTCCCACTTAACACCAATGATTTATCTAAAACTCGTTCCACGTCAACTCCACACATTCCCTTTAAGAATGACACGGCATAAATGAAAAAAAATTTTTAAATAGTAAATATAGTGATATTTGCCCTTGTCGCTGCTTTAATTACACATATTTGCTTGCTTGAATCCTCCCATTAGAATAGAGGTATGCTATTAATAACCAGGGTATTGCTAATGCAAATGTCTATACTTTTCACTCTTTATTTTCTTCGTTTTTTTTTTCCTTAAAATTATTTAGAGTTCTGCAAGAATTTTTGTATGCAGTTTACACCGCAAGTTCTCCGGCTTCCGACGATGATGATGGCGGCTTTAAATACATTGATCCTGACGTGGCGCTGGCACTACGTTTAAGCTAACAAGATCAACAACAGTACGAAATGGAGCGCCAACGTGAACAAGAAATGATTGAACAAGCTTTGAGGCTAAGTTTACAGGATCATTAAAACCAATGATTGGTTTATCTATTTGTTTTGTTAATCAATGTAAAATCTTTCACTTTACTTTTCTACGTTCGAAACCGGTTGTACATCTAACGTAAATTGGAAATAGCAGTCGTTGAGAGTCATGATCTTATGAAAAGAAATTCCTACAAAGAAAAAAAAAAGAAATAATTTTTATTTAATTAAAAACAATTAATAGAAATGACTTACATCACGATACGCTTACTTTAAAAAGCAGCTTATTTTTATACCTTAACTTGCTTAGAGTTCGCAAAGTAAGATTAAGCTCTATCTATTTATTAATAAGGCGACAATATATTTTATGAAGAAGGGCAAGCACGGTCTCGTTACCGTCACCGAAGGACGGACGATGTACCAGAGCTATCATATCAATTGTAATCTTCTTAAACAAGCATTACTATCGTGTATATATGTGTACCTTACCAGTTCTGTCAATCACCTTCTGCTGAAACTCCTCACAATAAGCTGTTTTGAAATGCATTTGTATCGCTTTTCATGCAAAGTTTGGTTCAGAACACTGGTGAGATAAGAAGACAAGATGTCGCTTTTCAATGCTCTCCTACAAATTATAATAAGAAATGTGTGCGGCTCATAGTCAGTTTTTACTGATTTATGGAATTTCTGTTTTCTAAGGGATATGGAAAAAGGCACATATCGCCGAATTTCGATATGAGACTTTTGGTGTAAAGCGCTAATATATACGTAATCATATATAATCCCACGTGTATTCATAATAACATATATCCATCTTGGTCATAATCAATAGGCGGGTATCATATTTATCGTTTTTTAAACAGCGCAGTAGTCAAATCGATTAATTGCTATTAGTAGCATTTCGTTAATCATTATTAAGCTCATAATAGGCCACTCTCTTCTGGTCCCACCAAACAGAAGAATCGCGTTTTTGTCAAAGCGATTCGATCTTACGGCCGATGTAGATGGTATGCTGGAGTGTACCGATGAATTTGTGCACCTGGGACTCGCAAAATAAACCCGCTTTTCATCCTGATTAACGATACCAAGCACAAACGACCTATTTTTGTTTCTTTCAATCAAAAGAAAAGCGCTGATTTTGATTTGACACAAAACTCGACATCTTTCTTGTCAGAAAAGATATTCTTGCTTTGCGATATGACTTGGTGTTATGATTGGTTATTGTTGACAGATTTCTAAGCTATGAAAAAACACAACTTCAGACATGTATGTCCTCTATACGTAGTATCGCTCAAATCTGCGTTTCATAGTTAGACACCTGTTATTACACAATCTTTCCATCAGTTGCTTCCAATACGAAAAATAAATTCGTCTTAAGCCGAATTATATACACTACAATACTAAAAAGCACCATTTTTCTAACTGTGAGAGTTTCAGCAACATTTTCGCATTACATTTTTAAAAGTGTATGAAGTTGTCAATATCTGATATAGTTCTCTGTTGTTTATTTTTTGTGGGTGTATTGTTGAATTTATGCTACATGATATCCCATAATTTTCGCGATTATGAGTATTTCAACAATAAACAAACAGACGAACATAAAGGTCTATGGAAACAGTGCGCTGATTATCATCTTTGGTTTTGATATAAAAACCAGTATTGATAAACGCGACAAGATAGACTTAACACTGTTGCGGTGATTGCCTATATGATATACAAATGAAATGTTACGTAAAAGGTAGTTTTCAAATTGGACGATTTTCTCTTGTAAGGAATAGATTTAGTCACTTAATAAATTTGCTTCGTACAAGATTTATGATGAACGATAAGATGTCCCTTATGCGAACAGGGTAAGGTGTCGAATTAAGCAGTTATGATGATGATATGTCGTACTTTAGAGACGGAAAATTATTCTGGATTTGATTGAGAAAAACAAAACAGATCCTGCTCTGAGACAAGTAAACACGAGAAATATTAGAACTTTGTTTAAAAGGGGCACGCTAACAAGGAGCGCTTTAAATCTATCCGCTAATATTAAAAGCAACTTAATTAAAAACTAATTATGGCATAAATATGTTTGTTTCCTTCAAGACAGTTTCGAAAACTTTTGTAGAAAATATCGATCCACTCCGCGCTTCAAGTGCATTACATTTCACTTTAGGCTACCAGTGAACTCTTGACATAAATGTTTGAGGAAGAGATAAGCGAGACACGTAGTTATTGTGTTGTTTGCATTCCTTCCGAATATCAAAACAAATTAGTGAAAAATTGGTAATAAAAGATAGTTTATACTGTTAAGTGTTGCCAAAATTTAATAACAATTTCGTTCGAACTACTTACGATACGCATTGTAGATTTAGGAAATGGAATCAAATAATAAATAGCAAAGCTAGGGTTGCGTATTGAAAAATTCGGTCGTAGCCGAATAGACAACTACTTCTTTATTTTATTATATAATGATCAACTGTCAAGAGAACATGAAATACATATAAAATTTGTAAAAATACTGCACATACAATGTAATATTGAATTAAAATCAGTAGTAATCAAGTCTGACTTTCTTCATAATTATAAACAAAATTCAAGTCTTGATCGATTTCTATAAAATATGTCGGTAATTCCCCTAAACTTTTAATATATGTCATGCCGCGGTATACGCATTCGATATCAAATGTGCGCAAAATTTCTGCGGTTTCTTCACAAATTTGAATGCAGTTTGGAAGACCGGTGGTATCCATACGTGAAGCCATATTAACCGCATTGCCCCAAATATCGTAATGCGATGTTGAATACCCCACGATACCAGCTGCAACTTCACCAGAACTTATGCCTGTGCAGAAAATCGATTAGATTCGATAATAATTTCATTAATTAAAATTTAATTAAAAAATTACCAACTCTTAACGAAAGTGGCGGTTCTGTTAAAGCGCGTTGTTCTTTTAATTTCGCATTTAATATCTGAACAGTTTTTAAAAGTTCAAGAGCAAAACAGGCCATGCGATGAACCACTGCTTGTTTTTTGTCATCAAGCTGAATATCAGACTGTCCAGAAACCCAACTAGGGCTGCTCTCAGAATCTTCGGATAACCTAGTAGATATTTTAGTTCTTCGTGGACCAAAATTGTAAACATCAACATCTTCAATACGACGTAGAATTCGGGTTGATCTCATTTCAATAAGTCCCTTTTTACCAGGTAAAAATATCGAGTCATGAGCACTTGGCTCGCTGCTTAAGCCGCATGCCGCCATATAAGTTCCATTAACAATTTTAATTTTTTCAATTTTCATAGAACCTTTGTATACGTTTAACTGCAAAGTAATTTTAAAATTTATGAGATTTGTTTATATAAAGTAAATTTATGGTATGTAATATATTTTTTAAATATATATGTAACCTAACGAAATATGTATACATTAAAAAAAGTACAAATATATTTTTAATTAATGTGATAGATAAAACGATTTCACAGTATTGATTAATGCCTCTAGATTAAAATGTACCCTAAATCTGTTCTAAAACAACTTGTTCTCAGTTTCTTCTCAATGTTGCTAACTAAATTTTTGTACGCCTCTGCATACAGCTACAAACATATACGTCGATCAGTCAATAGTATGACATGTCAGTCGTGGTATGACATATAAATGGCATCACTATTGAAGAATCTATAAGATTTTTATAGAAAGCATCATGTTTCTAAATATCTTAAAATTTCATGACTTTAGTTTATAAGTTACAACTGGTTTAGCCCAACTCTTCCAAATACAGCCTTTGCCCTGACATTAAGATATCTCAAGGTGTCTTAAGCTGTCTCGCGCAACTTCACTTTTCAGTCTTACACACTTATTTAGTGCAGTTTTTTTTTGTTTTCTGTTTCGAATTTGGTCATTCACGTCCGCGGCATCCCATTTAAATTCAGCGAACCAATGACAAGTTGCCCGAACACTTTTCAACCTAGATATTGGTTTGAATGGTACTTTTTTTTCATTAACAAACAATGTTTTATTAAATACAAACTTCAGCTTTTTTCATTGTTTTGAAAATTACAAACGAAACAGCTGTATCTTGTAAACTGATGGTGAGAATGGAATAAAATTTTGATACGTACTATCGAAAAATCGTATAGATTTATCAATAGTGGTGACATCGATAAGCAACACTACGACGTTACCGACAGCAAAGTGCTGTTAGGTTCCAAGAAATATGAGTTGAGATGTATACCATTTTTTATACAGTTGATGCGATACGCAACAATAAATGGCAAGCGTTGGCAATGTGTATTACAAAATTTAGCTAAAGGTAAATATGAGTCCCCGTTATTATATTCGAATTACGGATATAAATATAAATAAATCTGTACTTACAATCTCATCAAAATGACATATAATATCGTTCATTAGACCCAGGTCCATGGTAAGTGCTTCATTAGGTATAACAGTAGCAAACATCACCGCCACACAACGATGATGCTCATAATAAGGCTCATGACTTACACGATGTTTAAGATACACATCGACTTTTCAGAGTATAAAAATTTTAAAAATTATAATAAATTTCTTAATGTTAACTATTTTTAAAACCTACCAACATGCGCGGGTAGCATATTACGCAGCAATGCTTTAATGGACGCTGATGTTGTTTTCGATTTTTGAATTTCTAATTTCAACAACCGTTGGTTGCTAAAATGGAATCCATAGAAAATTTACTTATTCAAATCTATCATTCTACTCAATTCGTTATAACTTACTAATAATTATTTTTGGATACATATGTTATATGACGTGCCATCAACAGATATATAACCCAAATAACGACAACAGAAAAGACATGAACAAATTCGGTAGTCAAGCCTACAGTTGTCGGTACAGAAGACTCATAGACAACGGGATAAGCGATGTAAACCATGATCACGTTAATTATAATAATACTAACGCTGATCGTGAGTGAAAATACGAACGATGTACGAGGCCAAATAAGTGACAAGGCCACAAATAAACACAAACTTTGGGTGAGACTCTAGAAAATACATGTCAGATTAAAGACTTTCCCTTTAGTTTTTCTTACCCAAGCATTAAAGCACACTACACGTTCGCCTTCTTCTACCAATTTTAGCATTATTTCAAAATCGTTTTCCAATGCAGAAGCGTCACATAATATCTGTCGAAGAGAAAGTAATAAAACTGTATTCCTCGTAAACCGTATTTTTAATAATCATTATTTCATACAAATCAAAAAAATCGCAAAATGTTTTGCGAATTGAAAATATAAGACTGTGTGTGTAAATTCAACGAAGAAATAGTCGAAATAAACTAAGTAATATGATCATAATTAAGAACGCTTTCTAACTTTCCCTCATTTACTTGAAACAACGGATACCTTCTTAAACCTAAAATATCGTATGAGAAATCTTTAAAACATTCCACGGTTAAGTTCTAAATTATAAATTTTAGTAACATATTATACTTAAATATTACAAAATAGGTCCAATTTCTTTGTCAGTTTTAACAAATTCACCAGATTGCTACCGTAAAGTTTTTGTAACTGTATTCTGCACTCTTAAATGAAAATAAAAAGATTATCTTCAACAAAAGTATTCTCCACGTTTATTACACCTCTTTATGCAAAAATAATCTGTAAATCAAAATGTACCACATATTCCTGCCGTTTATTCATTTTCTATAGTGTGCTTATAACTCTCTTTCAAAATCCCGTCAACACTTATTCAATCTACGCTCGTTTTTTTAATGAAAGTTAAAATAAATAATATTAAATTTGGAATTTAGCATTTTTAACTTTTACTTTAAGACCAACTCCTTATTCGAGTTCGAGTTATGCTTTTTAAAAATTTGCTTTCGTCTTTGAAAGTAATAAATTGTTTTCTTTTTTCTATTCTCACTTCAAAAACTTACCGCATGAACATAACTGACTATTAAAATCGCAGTCATATTTGATAAATATATTAGTTCGTGATATATTAACATTTTTAATACGTCTACTCCAGAGATATTTAGTAATGAATTCGGATATGGTAAAAGCAGATGTTTAACAATCCATTCACGTTTTGTATAAGTTATTATTAATAATATTAGTACTGCAATATTCATACCGAGCATAAATCCACTTATCAGCCAAAACGCAAAAACTTCTTGAATGCTAAATGAAAATATGATAAATAGATGATAAAATCTATATAAATTTATATATATATGCTAGAAGATGTTTACGCACTAATCTTTCATTGATTGTGTTAAGATGATGCAGATTAATATCACGGAAGTTACCATTACAGGTAGTACAAACACAGATGTCGGCTGGCTAGTCAAATAGTGTAATTCCGTAGAAAAATCATCGAAGATTAGAAATATAGGACTTATACCGCCGCTACACTCTCTGCTCTCGCGGTACTCTTCGTAAGAAAGATTTTCTCGACGAACGAAACAAGTTTTCAAAAATCTAGACAATATATACATATATTACGTACTACATACATACAAATAAATTCTCTATATTTTTTGATAAAATGCAAATGTAATTAAAAGATCTTTGTTGCAAAGCTTAGTACTCGATATAGTCACCATCAATATCTATAGTCTTTCCCCATTTCTCGAGTGGCTTACATACGCCAAACTTCGTGGTGGCGAGGCGAAATAATTATCGATCCATTTTCGTACATTTCCGACTTTTGTCAGTCGCCGTTGAGGTAAATATAATTACATCTAAACCTGTGGTAATAAGAAGGAGCCACGCCTGGAGAATTATTCGCAAATGCGATAAGATCCCTACTCCAGTTGAAGATCATTTCCTGTATTGCTTTTGCTGCGAACGAACGGACGTATGCACGGAATCTCGCAAACCATTTTCTAACTATTTCATAGGTTACTGCAATTTCATTCCAAGCCAACTTAATAATTTGCATAGACTCAACTACGTTTTTTCCCTTATACGATGCCTTAAGTTCTACTTGTTTGCATGTGTCTCTTTGCACTTTCATACATTTGGAGTACAGATACAGTTTTGGGGAATTTACAAAAGACTGCGTAACTACCACAATTGAATATCTGGTAACTACATTCATGTGAAAGCGTCACCATTTCCCTCTAAAAATTAGTAAGTGTCATTTTGCTGAATTATGGTATATCATGGTTTGTTCCAACCCAATTGGATCATCATTTGGGAACATTGCCAACAATTATTGGTAGTACTGAGACGAAAAACTGGTTCAATATGTCAAAAGTTATAATATCGAGATTTTTAGGTATAAGATTGAGTAAAGCAAAAGTCGGCCAGAAAGCGTCACCAGCACTAACTCTAACACTAACTAGAATCTGCTACCCTCCCTGCTGTATTCACCAGACATTGCTCTTTGCGGCTACCATTTGTTCCGATATTGGCTAAATAGCACTTCACTTCGAACGAAGAAATCAAAAACTGGGTCGATTCTTGGATTGCCTCAAAGAAAAAAAAAAAAGAGGAATTTTTTCAATGCGAAAATCGAATCTACACTCAAAGATGTGAAAAATTCGTAGCTAACGATGGACAATACTTTCAAATACTTTGGAATACTCTGATATAAGTTTAAATACTTTCTTTATATAAATAAAACTTTAAAGTTACAAAAATGTTTGTACTTCAAAGACACGGAACGAATAGGTTCTGAACAATTGAAAATGGTGGTAAGGTATTTGTATCTGGTATTTCGGGAGACTTAAATGCGACGGGTAGATTCTATAAAGCTACAAATTTCAATAGAGAGAATTCATTTGTACGTAAATATGCAAATATCATATATTATGTTTATATTCACTTACTGAATCTTGCAAATTGGTAGCTTATCCACTTCATCTTTCATTAACTTATTAGCGTCTTCGATAATATCCTGATAACTTACAAAAGTAGATGCAGTTCGCTCTTTGTTTTGACTCTCTTCCTTAAATTTCCGATAATTCTGCCAATCCGGTGATTCAAACATTGCATCCTTTTAAATGTATAATACAGAAAGGACAATAAAGCAAATAATCATACTACACGCTACGCCTTTACTTACATTTTTCTCAATTATGAGAAATGTTTTGATGTTGTTTTTCATTAGAACAGGATCTAATTTGGCTTTTTCAGTGCCATTTTCGTACACGTAAAAATCTTGAGCTAAACTCAAGGTATTGTTACTTATATGAACACGTCCCGGCATCCCGGTTGCTTCTAAACGGTTAGCTATGTCCACATCTATAGACCAAATATCGTATTGCCATTTTGATGCACCTATGATGCCAGCCAATAAGCTGCCTGAGTGTACGCCAATGCGCATATCAATATCCAGTTTTTTAATAGTTCTGCGAAAAATAGATAATCCACAACAATTTCAGTTGTTGTTCTAATTAATTCGAAGTTTACCTAACTTCACGAATATGTGTAATGATAGATAGTCCAAATTCAATGCAGCAAACGCTATGTAAAGGATGGGAGATGGGTATTCCTGAAACGGCGTAATAACAATCTCCCAAAAATTTTATAGGCGTTATATTATATTCCTATTGTACATGTTTAGAAATAAGCAATGAAAAGTTCAGGATAAAATGAAATATGAATACTTGCTTCGCAGGCTTGATCAAATTTATGGAATAGTTCGTGCAATGTTTCTACCAATGTCTTAACGTCTACCCGTGTCGTTAAAAAAGTATAATTGACTATATCGGCAAATATAATGGTCACATCTGTGTGACTTTCAATAAAAACTTTTCTAAAATAAAAATCAAAAGTTAAAAGCAATTTAAAAATTATTTTTCCAAATTTCTAATAAACATAATATTTGTCTTACGGAATACCTTGCGATTTTTGCAATTTCACGCTTATCTTCTGTATTCTTTTCAAGACTTTTTTCTATACGCTCCTCTATCTCTCCGGTAAGCTTGTTTGCGATTTGTACAGGTATCATACTAACCAAAAGACTTTTCTATAAATAGCAAATTTCCAATTTCATATTATTGACAAGATTCGAGAAACATTTTTTTAACCTGCTGTGCTTTAGCAAGATTCCAATAAAGAGTTTGTTCCAATCTCTGACGTTTAGATAAAAATACTGAACGTGTTGCGATTTCATGTCGCCGGCGAACATACAATCCCACAAAGTTTAATGCAACCAAATATAAAATGTCAGCTATTGCTAAACGGAAACTGAAAAAGGTAATTGGAGGAATGGCGGATAATACAGCTTCTGCGATTATATTGACACTGTATGCAATTGTAATGCAGACACCTAAAATAAAAGGATGCAAATATCCAGGCAATGGCATAAAAAGATACACAGCTGACAGCACATAACCAGAATAGGCAACGCGAAGATAGTCATTAAATTGTGTCTCATAAAATATATTCGCAAAAATATCTAAAAACGTAAATATTCTTCGTTTAATTGATGACGATCCTTCAAATCATTTTCAAATATATACGCTTACCAGTAAAAGCCATTAGTAGAGCGGCTATCCATGAAACAATAAACGGTATCCCACGATGTGATTTTGTGTAATTTACATGCATAAACGGACGTATACTGAAGCAAGTCATTACAGCTCCGCATACATAAAAATATACATCATATGACTCCTTAAAAAATATTAAGAAAAATCCAATTCGAGTTCTTATACAGAGAGAGACATTCTAATCGCTAACCTGTCTTTCTTTATGGTACAAAAATATTACTAATGCATGACCAATTGTAATAAGCAGATGTACTACCGTGAAGGTGTTTAAATAGTTCCGTCTAATGTTTTCAATATATCTACGGTATACACTCTCTAGGTTCATTTCATTGATCTGTTCCTGAAAAAAAGATTATTATTTTGTTAGAACTGTTAAAAAAGAGGTGAAAAGTAACAAAAGAAACACTTTCAGATCATAGCGTAGGTTCAAGTCAGCCACTGAATAATCCATCTTGAGGCCCTCCACATATGAATATGTTTTAAATGCTAAGAGTGGATGGCCAAAGCAGCAATTTATGTGTAACTAAGCGATAATTTATATAAATCGCGCAGTTATATGCAACCAGACAGATTTTATTAATTTTACTTTACTTTTATTATTTTAGATTTTTGAATTTTTATTGGTTGTATAATTAAAAATAATAGAAAAAATAATGAAAATGTAGTTTTCAAAATAACCCAAGCAGTAGACTGGAACGTCTTCCAGAGATTTTTACAGTTTTGCTTTTAATAGTAAATATTTCAAATATCAAAAACTAATGTCTTTTCTTTTCGACGCTTATCTAAATAATATAAATTGCTGAGCATACGAGCGTACGTCTTAAACATTAAATGAACATAAGATTAATTACCACCGATCGATTCGTATTGATTTTCATAATATATTTAATTTTCTTTGTCTGAAGTCTGCCTATGTATTTTTATGGACTATATTTCCACGATTGACGATATTTCCACGAAATATCATATATTGTCTTGGCTCAAGAACGAACGTCATTGGAAATGGATTCTATCGGACTACTTTAATTTTCGACGTTCAACTTTTTACTTTAATATATTATTCATTTTAATTTTAATATGTAGTATATTTATAATTTTCCGTGGTTTCTGCATTAGCCGAAGTGATGTGGGGCTTATCCGATTAAACTGTTTTCATTTGCATTTTTTTAAAATTTAAAGCACAAGTTTTGATAGTCAATAATCGGTCATTTGACCATAAAAGTCTGTAATTATTTTTCTTATATAATGGGTTGGCAACTAAATAAGTGCCGACTTCACATATAGATGTTTCTCACTCCAATTTTTATATCTGTAAATGTTAGGATCTTCTTCTTCTTAAAGTTTTTTTGTTTTACATTCACATTAATATGGAGTCCAAGTGCGAATATTTCCGCCATATTTTGCTTTATTATTTTCCTAAAGCAAAGAACGCAGTGCAAGCCACCAAAAAGTTACGTGGTGTTTACGGTGACGAAGCCCTTAAAGAAAGGCAATGCCGAAATTGGTTTGAAAAATTCCGTTCTAGAGATTTTTCTCTTCAAGATGACTAACGTTCAAGCCGACCAGTTGAGCTTAATGAGAATGAACTCAAAACCATCATCGAAGCGTATCGTCATGTAACTACACGGGAGATTGCAAAGAAGTTAAATGTTTCAAATGCAGCTATTCAGAAGCATTTAAAACGTGTCAGTCCCGTTAAAAAATTGGATATATGGATTCTGCAAGATTTGAACGAAATTCATATAACAAAGCACAATGAATGCGATCCTTTTTGAAACAAATCATTACTGGAGACGAAAAGTGGATTGTATACAACAATGTCAATCGAAAACGATCGTGGTGCATGCCTAATGAGTCATCGCAAACCACTTTAAAGGCAGATATCCAAAAAAGGAAGATTTTGCTGTCAATTTGGTGGGATTGGTAAGGTGCGGTGTATTTTGAGTTGCTTCCGTGGGCCCAAACCATTAATTCGGAGGTCTACTGACGGCAATTGGACAAATTGAATGTAACAGTCAAGGAAAAGCGATCAGAATTGGTTAATTGATACAGGTGTGATTTTCCACCAGGACAATGCTAGGCCGCACACTTCTTTGACCACTCGGCGAAAATTTATGGATAATGGTTGAGAATTGATGGTACACCCACCATATAGTCCTGATCGTGCGCCATCGGATTACTACTTATTTCGATCCCTAGCCAACTGCCTATGTGGTGAAACTTTCAACAATGAGGACGCTTTAAAATCTCACTTAATTCAGTTTGTGCTCGAAAAGGATCAGACTTTCTACGAACATGGCATTGTTGTCAGAAAGATGAAAAAAGGCCATCGAACAAAATGGCACTCATTTAGTTGCCAACCCAATAATCTAAGATGTGTTCAGCTTCATTTTTTCTCTAAAGTTCCAAAACTTGCTGTCTGAATTTGTTTGTTTGTATCTGTCTACTTGACTTCCGTGTGATAAACAATAGCAGTAAATTCATCAGCGAAACTAAAACAAAAAAGAAAACATATATATTTTTGTAATAATGTGAACACTGCTGTAGTAGTATTGCTGCTGTAGTGGTGTAGTGCACAAAAGACTTTATTTCAAATAGTTTCCTATACTGCAACCTTGTCTTTAAGATAGAAAGTAAACAGGTTATTTGGGCTGCCATAAAGCGTTCATATAGGACCTTACACTCTTAGTGACTAAAGGAAAAGTTTGCAGAGCAATACTTAGGGAATAATAAAAAAAAATATATAATTGGAGTTGCTTGGAGTTGCTTTTCATATCATATACAGAAATTGACGATAGTAGCCTACCTAATAGGTATATGTTTACTCTTAACCAGTTTGAAATGTTAATTTCCTTTGGACTCATTTCGGTACTTTCATGACGTATTAGAAAACTCGTTTGTTAGAAAACTGCTATAAAACTAAATATGTAGGCCCTTAGTCCCTAGAATCGGTCCATGCAAATAATATTTCGGATGATTCGAATAATAAAAAATTTAATTTTCAAATGTGGTAAATATTGAAAATTAGTCTTAGGAAAGATAGTCTCTAAAAAATGCACACTTCACCCAAAAAATATAAACTTATATTTATTGTTTTGTGAACATTTCAATTGACTTTCAGCAATAATTGAGAATACACAAGAGTTTTTGTGCAGCATGACAAAAGTCAAAAAAATAAATGACAACTTTATAACTATTAACGTGGAAAAGACACTTTGTTGTTACTTTTATGTTTTTTATTTGATTGGTTTAAACTATTATATTAAGGAAAATTTAATGCATTTAATTAAAAAGTTTCAATATTTTGCTTTTATTTACATTTAAGAAAAAACAAATTTTTTTATAAAACTATAATCCTTAAATATTATTATTGCATGCATTATTGCATGTTTGTTGTTATCGTTTTTTATATAAATAGTTTTCACTTACTTAAATTCAGCATCCAGCGATAAAAATATTCAAATATTGTCGTTACTTTTGTAACAAGAAAAAGGTACGATATGTGCGGAAAAACAGGTACATGAACTCCTAATCGATTCAATCATTTTCGTGCGTACGTCTTACCGTCATGACAATATGAGAAGGAAAAGAGAAAGCTGTACATATGTGCTCGTAACTAAAATAAACGGAATTGCCTGAGAAGAAAGCTTATAACAGTCGAATATAATATTTCGGAACCATTTGGGGAAAGTGTAACATTCAATTGATCCCGTTCTCAAATTTTACGCTTATATGGATCAATTACCTACAAATTTTATAATATTTCACTCTGTGACAATTCCTAATATTCGTAAATTTATCTCAGACGTTGAGTATACAAAATGCGACTCAGAGTGTTTATAAATATTTTACTTGCTTTTAACGCTTTATTGCTTTACTGCCTTATTTACATTACATTACATATTTGTACAATTATTAACTAAATTTTTAATTGAAATTTATTTTCTATTCTCATTCAAATGCACAAAGTCAAACTGTTTATGTGAATTCATAAAACGCCATAAACATTATTAATTATTTACATCGAAAAAGTTTTTTCCACATAATTTATTCATAGAGTTTTCAACAAATGATGTATTTGAAAAAAAAAATCTGTTTTTTGTATTGTTTATTTAATAATTTTTAATATATATTTAAACAAAACTTAAAATGCAAATTTTTTATATATGTTTTAGAAGAGTTTTTGTTAAAGGAGGTATTGCTTGATTAAACGAACTTTCATAGTAAAAATCCAAATCGTTCAAAAATAATTAAATAGCGGAGCCTGAGATTCACTAACAGAACTCTCAATTTCTAAACTCTTTCCCCGCTTATGTCTAATTTGCGTTATACATAAGTTGTGCTGGCTGATTTAAATTTTCCAAAAATATTTAGTTACTCTCTTCTCGATCAAAGGTATATTTTCCTTAGCGCAACAAACACAATCAAACATGAATCATCCTAACAAATTTGAAAAAATTGGAATTATTTGCGAAAGTTGATGTTGACTTTGACGCAGAAACGCTTAGGAAGTGTACATAAAGACAGGATATCATTACAAGAAATCTTTATGAATATAAGTTTAAGCTATAAATATAGAATCATCCGTTCCTTAGTCTGAATTTGACAACCTTACATCAGCACCATACATAAAACAGAACTGTCATTCAGGGCATCAAATGTTTTGTGTAATGTTTGACATTGTACAATATCGATCGACTAATAACTAGTAAATATGCTAAAATAGTAAAAACTTGTTAATAAAAAGGTGATTTTGTAGCAGCTATCAGATGGACAGATTATCATTATCGTCTCTCTGAGCGCACTACAGACAAAACTGTGAAGAAGTTGGAAGAAACTGACCCTGTAACAGATTAAGGCCGACACATAATCGAATCGCGCGTTTAACCGACAACTTTGGTGCTGTTAATGCAATCGTCGAAAAATATTCAAACTCATCCATATATTCTGATCGCCACAGCCACATGATTACCAATTTTTTTTTTGGCGCGAAATTGAGGATGTCGATCGCGGTTTCAACAGCGTCGCACCACAACTCGCGAAGCACGTTACGTTTTGGAATTGTTGTATGAGAAGGTCCCCGGACGTGTTGTTCCATGTTATGGCTACGTGAATTGGAAAAGAATATCGCGCGATTTTTTACCGCTGCACTTTTTTTGGTGGTTTATGGAATTATTCCCCAAACTCTTGACTATTTGGAAGCGAACATCTGTCAAGTTATGATCGAGCTAGTGCCGACTATATGCGGACAAGTCATCGAAAATAACCTCAAAAAGTCCAGTCCTCTAAAATGTCCCGTGGAGGACATTTGAGTAACATTGTATTCTATAAATTATATATTGAAAACAATATATTGAAAAAAATTGGATCCAAATTAAAATCTTAAGTGTGTTTGATATCTTTTTATATTTTCAAAACCAAAAAATGGATGATTCCACATTTTGCTATTGCGGGTACAAACTATGCCAACTATAGTTAAACCTCTCTCAAGTTCTTGTTTACAAAGCCTCTAAAATGCTTTAATCCTTATAATGTCTTCCAAAATATAAGAATACAACGAAATTGCAAGTAAAAAATACAAGAGAATTATGAAGTAAGATTGTCCGCCCGTTAAGGGTTAATAAATTTTAGCAAGCGTTGAAATCATGTCGATCTTTAGCTTTTTGTGTCTCTCTATTGTTGAGATTGTGATATAAATAATTTATCACGCTAACTTTCTTATTATTGTTATTTTTTAAAAACAAATAGATTAAGTACAAACATCACATTCCAACTAATGTGCGTAACAGAGAAAACAATTAAAAGCAAATAAGAAAGCAAGTACATCATATTTTGCTTAAAGATTCTAAACGCCTATAAACTCTAATTTTATTCAATGCCAAGAGTTCAATAAAAATAAAATTTATTTACTAACTTATATACACAAAATATTCTTATCCGAAATAGATGAGAAATTAGGGGCTTTTAATAACCAGTTACGCACTTACGAAAGGCTAAACAATTTACAAAGTTAAGTTCAATATTGAAATGTAAACTGTAAGAATAATAAAGGTAGTACTGACAGCAGGGGCAGCAGCCAGGCATTATAATTTAATATTGTCTTCATTAACTTTATAGTTGACGAGGGTGTCATAAAATACAGATTACCAAAGCCTTTGAAAAATCGATACGCAGTGCGAAGTGCTTGGCTTAACTCGTGGTTAGTACGAGTTGGAAGCAGCTTTATAGGCCAATAATCCCAGGAGAATCTTGGCGGTATATGAATATTTACCTCATTCAATAAAAACAGCGAATAACATTCACCAGATAATAATTTAATAGCAAACGAGACACTCAATCAAATATACCTACTTTCCAAGGTTGAAAAATGTAACAGCCTAAAACTATTCTCTTAAGGTGGTTATAGAGTTCTTGGGTTCCACACCAAAGTGTTTGCACCGACTCGATTTGAACTACGTAGCATCCGGTAGGACCACACAACAAAGTAAATGTGACTTTTAAAGCAATTAATACTATAGAGTAAAAAACTACTTTGATTGAAATTAAAATTAAAAAAATTGTACAGTGGTACACTTAGAAAAAAGAAATTAATGAATGAAGAATTTTCATATTCCAGTCATATATTATAGTCACTTATTTTGTAAACTTGAGAAAGAAGCTTCAGAATCCATATGAATTGTACATATTCTTGATGGACAGACAGACAGTTGGACAGATGAACGCATTGTCAGACGGGCAGAGGGATATGCTTAAATTAATTCTAAATTTCCTTCATCCTTTTTTCATGGTGGGTGTAAAAAAAGAGGCACAATAAGTCAAAAGTTGAATTTCTCATTTTCACCATGCTCGGAGGTGTTATGTTATATTTAGGAAATTTTAAAAGCAATGAATTGATGATATCCCTTAAAATTTAAAGTATATTTAGGCTTAACAATGAACGCCGCAATGAGGAGACTGAAGGCACAATGAGAAAAATGAGGAGACTGAATGCACAATAAGAAAATTGAATGGCGCAATGAGGAATTTATTAATATTTGATTGAATCGCACACCGGATCGAAAACATTGTTGCTTTTATTGTCGAAAAAGATCCGAATTTGTCCTTTACACGTGTTCTGACAGTTTGATTACCAATTTTTTTTTGGACGCGAAATTGAAGGCGTGGATGTTGAAGATATCAGATAGCAGAAGATAACTGGACGGAGACACAAACTACACGCTCCATTTTTCCATTGTTACGAGAGAATTTTCCGAACAATCCATGGTTTGGTGAACTGGTTGATTCGGTTCTGGCATTGTATCGAGAGATTTCCCGCTGGTGCAATTTCATAACTTTTTTTGTTTTAAAAACGAAGATCATTGCGTAAGCTATTGCTCGCTATGTGAAGATAAGTTATCGAAATTTATATCAAAAGGATCCAGCCTTGTAAAATATCTCATGGGCGACATTTCAATAATGTTGATTTCCATATAATAATGTAGAAACAATATGCGTTAGATAATTAAAGTTTTTTGTTATGTTTTCTTTAGTATCGTTGCTTTAAATTCAACTTGACTTGTGGAATTTACGTTCTAAGGCAACAGGTATCGACGAGCAATGAAAAAAGTTTACTGCTTTCAAATATTCCGTGAAATAAACACTGTGAGGTATGGGATTTTCTTCAATATTTCCTCTTCGGAAATGTTGATTCCCATTTCCTTTAATCTATTGCCTGGATCCGCTCGCCGGATTCGGGCGTCCTAGTTCTTCTATTAAAACCTACTCTAAAACTTACTTGAAAATCTCTATCCGGAAATAATAATCCACGTCATCTGTCTACTTTAAATTCATAGTACTTTATTAATATATTAATTAATATAATTATTATATTAATATATATATATATATATTAATATATATATTAATATATAATATATTAATTCTTATTATACACAATCCAAAAACTTAAAATATATACCGTTCCTTCGTCTCACTAAAGTATACTCATTCCCCCCGCGGACACGGACTGGCCCCTTAGAGCCCTCAAAAGTACGGATGACTTCGGACCAAAAATTTAACATGCGACTGCTCACGTCGCCGGACAGTAACCAAAAGGGAAGAGGAGCCGTTCGCCATCCACCATTCTGGTTTCTGTCAGCAGTTGGCTTATAGATAATAATTAGAAAATTAAAATTTCTATCTTAATGTGAAAAATTTCCCTATCCGTAGATGGTTTAAAAATAAAATTAATAATATTATAGCGAACAATTAAAAAAATGTAATAAATGTTTTCTTTCTTGATAATGATCTAAGCCAGTAGACCATATGAACAGATTTTAAACATTCTAACGGATAAATGTTACAACAATTTCTATAAACCATTCTAAACAAATACAAAAACCTTAAACACAAATTTGTGTCCAAACCTTTTTAGTATCTAAAGCTTTTTGTATTTGAAGCTTTTTGTATTTGAAGCTTTTTGAAAACGACTTGAATTCAAAAATCATATGCATACAACTTGAAAGAAAACGGACACGTATTCTTCGTGTCCATCTGTATTTATTGCACATACTCTAGCCTTCCTGTCTTAATTTTGCCACTTACTCTAGCCTCTCCGTCTTAATTTCATTAACAAATGACCAACACAAACAAACAGCATACTTTCAGGTGCAAATTTAATCGTTTTTCAGACTTGAAAAGTTTCTCGCAATGAGTTGTTGTTTATTTACTTTCCTTATACATTTATTAGTTCTGTATTTGTGTTTCTTTTAATTTTATTAACAATAATATATATCCAAAATATATATATATCAAAAAACATAATCTTTTGAGGTAACATTTGAATACAAAACCGTGTTGTTAATCCTATAATTTCGGTAACCCTTTTGCGTAAGTCGGCTGCAAGGAAGTATGTTCAATTACTTAGAAACAAAATTAAATATAACGTTGACTGTCCAAGGAACACTTAATCAAATGTTGATTGTCCAAGGAACACTTAATCAAATGTTGAGTGTCCAAGGAACACTTACTCAAATGTTGACTGTCCAAGGAACACTTCATCAAATGTTGACTGTCGAAAAAGCGAGATATTACGAAGATTCTCAAAATGAAGCATCGAAGGCTTATTACAGTCGTAATTATTTTGAACCAGTGCACGAAGTAATCTACCGCTTCCAGAAAAGAATCAAGTGCTGGTCAAAATCCTAGCCCCTGCAATATATCCAACGGACATTAACACTGCAGAAAGTGAATGCGGAAGTAATCTACAATTGGAACATCAAAGAAGATAAATAACACGCGAATTGTTGTGTTCCTGGGCTAAAAACTGTTAAGAACCAGAATATTCGATCGAGAAACGCAGCCATGCGTTTGGCTTCTTTTTATACTTTTTAAGTAAAGCAATTAAAAGAATCTTTCGGTTGTCATAAATGTAATAAAAATAAGACAAATATACCGAGGCAGAGAAGTATATCTGCCACTGTACATATAATCATTACTTTTTAATATCAGTGATATTTTTATGCAGGTTAGGCCTAAAGAAAAAAAATACTTCTTACAAGCATTCCAATAGAAACCCGACCGGTCTTTCTACTCAGCCTAGAAAGTAAGAATGGGATAGACAATGTTAACCCTCACAATGTAGGTGGTGGTTAACAATGTTTTTGGGTTTTCCTAAATAATACACATGCATGTCGTCATATAAAATAACCGAAAGTAAAATGTACAAAAAAAGTTTACTTGCGCATTATAATATCCCAAACTGCAGCATTCAATATTAGAAGCGACTTGAAGATGGACACTGCATGAAGAGACTTACATTAATCGTTGAGTTTGCTATATAATTGAATTCTTTAACATATATTTCGCAAGCAACTCGTAGAAGGTTCCATGAACGGAAATGATAATTTTTTTTACGTAGAGTATGTAAAGGCGCCTGGGTGTATATGTGAAAAGAGAAGTCCGCCTATAAGATCTATGATAATAAAAAAGCTGCTAGCAAAGTCTTCGACGGACTTTTAGAACATCTACAATCAACTTCTCTAAACGTATGCTTTATCTTCGTCACCATAACCAAAACGATGCATCTTAAGACTGGTAAATATTCAAGGATTTTTATTTCGTTTATTAAAGATTATGTTTAAATGTAAATTGACAGAAATAATATCACATATCAACCGCTTCGCTGTTATAAGGATTAGCGCATTTAAATCTTTTCAATATGTAGCTTGCATTTTCAATGGTTTCAAAATTCAAAAGGTCAATAAAGATGTTCTTAGTAGCACGTGTAAACTATGTCGCGGAAAAAATATATTATTTTTGCCAAAATCTTTTAAAAGTACAGCTTGTATTCACCTAAAATGCATCGTAGACAATTGCTATTGTATGTTTGTGTTGTATATTTTACATAAGTGTATATATAAGACTTAAATTAAATATTATTTTTAAAAGATAATAAAACATAGCAACTCTAGAGTTAAGTTAAGGGACCCTACCCTATGCACTAGTGCAGACTTTAATCTAAAAAAAAAAAAGAAGTAGAGAAATAATATTCGGCTGTGTTTATGTTATATTGTAGGCGGGGAAATGCTTACTGCAAACATTACGCAGATAAGCAGCCAGACAGGTGGATACCCCGAGGTGGATGGCAAATTTGACACGGCTCGAGAATATACACACTGCATCGATTCTTTGGAGTTTCCTTCTTGATCTTACAAAATGTTTTACAAAATACTAAGGCTTCAATATTGGATTATATTAGATAAGCGTTGTCGATTTTTTCCACTTTGGTACTACAAGATAGCTAACACAGTATACGTGCAATCTGCTGTACTTTAGGAGTAAAGACGACAAAAAGCCCGATTTTGTTTGCGTTCGAAAACAGCAGTACTCTCAGTCTGCTTTGTACTGCAGACGTGATCTCTGACCGATTTGGCCCATTTTCAACATCAACCTGTATGCAAGAATTTCCAATGTTTCGCTTAAAAATTGAAGCTTATATCTTCATGTGGCCAGGAGAATGTGTACCACGGACATTTTTTGCTCATGACTCATAAACTAGAATATATGCAACATTAAAAATTTCCTCGTATATTCTACAGGTCATCTTGCAGTAGTGGTAGAAGCTTAGAAATGTGATTTTATAAAAGATTGAACTAACACGAAGGAAACCCATAAATAAAGTACATATCCTTTTGAACAATAGCAATCCCGAATAGATCAAGATATGCCGGTGCTTTTTGTCTGTGGTAAACAGATGCATAAACCAGCCGCAACAATTAAGACAGCGTAAAGATGTTTTTGTACGCAGGTTGGTATTAGAAATGAGCCAGATCAGAGTGAGGACACGCCTGTAGTGTAACGTAAACTGAGAATAATTCTACTTGCAAAAGGTTATTCCTCATAAAGTACAACTATAACGAAAATAAACAGAAATAATCGGCTAAATTCATCTAATGTTATAAAATATCGAAGCAAGGTTTATTTTATTTTTTTAAATTAAGGTGCTCGGCATAAAAAATGCAGCATTGCCGAATATAAATGTAAAGAATCATAACATAATCATATATTTGGCTTAAAAAAAGCTACGTTTCGATACTCTACAATACTGAGAAACTGATTTTATTAACTTTTGTAGACTGCATGTGGAAATTTTTGACTTTGTTTTTGTTGCAGTTTATGAATAATAAGAATAAAAAAGGATTGGGAAGAGATGTTATTTGTGTTGCTTTGTCGATTTGGCCCTTTTTCAACCTATGTGTAGAATCTTTGAATGTTTTTGCTAAATAGGAAACCGATATCTTCATATTACTGCAGATATTACATAGATAAGCAGCAGGACAGACGGACAGGACATGCCTAAATAGATTCCGGGTTTGGTACTGCTCATAAATATATGTACACTAATGACGTCTCTGAAGCTTCCTTCTGGGTATTACATACCTTTTTTTTGTATAAAAAAAATTTTAATTTCAATTCTTTATATAATTAAAATATGATTTACTTTTCATTTTTGCAATTGTATCTGCTGTAGTTATCAATAAACAACCGGTTGTTGTTTGTCACTATAGTATAGTATAGCAGATAGAACTATAAAGATTTCCACGTATACTGTGTTAACTAACCTGTAGCACCTGTATAAAAATAAAAAACATCGACCATGCTAACCTAATATAATCAAACATTGAAGCTTTAGTTTTTTGTGAAATCGTTTGTAACATCAAGAAAGAAGCTTCAGAAATCTCAAAAAGTGTCCATACCCCTGATCAATATCAAATAGGGAATCCAAGGTGCCCGTCCCTACGCCTATCAATGTGCTTGTCTGCTTATTTTTGTAATGTCTACGTTAATCATTTCCCTTGTCGCAAAAAGTGGATATCGAGATCAAAATACATATCTATAGTATTGAAAATAACCCGAATCAGTAAAAGGACACGCCTACAATATAACATAAACTGGAAACACCACTGCTTTCTAGGTGTTTTGTTCACAAAATCTGCCACGTCCACCCAATACTATAAAGTATTGAAATGTAGTTTTTTTGACACCCGAAAATATGTTTTTTTATGCCGAATATCAAAAGACGTCGGTATATGAATTTTTTTATCCACTTTATTCTTAGGCATCGAGTGTATATACTCTTAATCAGGAGGAACTGGCAATTGTAATTCCTCGTAGTCAAACTCCGTCCCACTGTTTATTTATTTATCTATGACTTGTTTTTCTTCCAATTTTAATTTAATTCTAGTTAATAATTGCATTTCTTCATTCAAATTATTTTTTATGCAATCATTTTAGAATTCGTTTCGGTTCCAGCTTTTGTTGGGAAGTTATATATTAAAAATACCATTGATGCACATCTACATCTAATAGTTACATGCAATATAATGCATATAATTTTCTGTACATACATTAAAGAGAAAATGACTATACGTTCATTATCATTGCAATGGCTTTCCATTACTACTTGATTGCCATATGAGCTGCCTAAGCTAAGCTTTTTCTTCTCTTTGAACCTGAGAAATGAAAGTTAAACTTGCTATGATACTCATTATTATTATTGTTATTATTATAAAAATACTCATAACATATATACATACATGTATACGTACAATAATGCATACAAAGCTTAAGTCTGGACAGACTTGTGAGTGAAATGAAAATAAAATCTTCATAAGTTTATAAATTTAAGTTTATAAATTTAATAAAATCGAACTATATTTTTCGACATAAATAAATTAATTATTTGCATTTCGAACAACACGAGATCCGTTCATACAGCACCGTTTATGTTTAGTTTATTATGAATTCCACTTAGCATGCCTATAGAGATTGATGCAAATGCTACTGTTTTTTAGCAGAACTTTTTAATGTCTTCGACATCGATTGACTTTAAACATTAAAAAGTAATGCTTAGTATGTCATGTTTACTTTGTTAACACCTTGCTGAAAGTGTTGAAAAATTGTTCAACTGTTGCTATACTAAAGTGAAACATAAATTGCTATGAAAATCTTGCCTGTTTACAATATTCCGATCTCAACTACGGTAGGTCGTTGACACCTTATCGCTAAAGAATTGATCGGAAGGGAAATCGTAGATTTCCGAATGCAGCTACGTCTATAACGTACTATGTTATAGTAAATAAACTGGATCATTATAGATATCAGCCTAATCAATTTGTATTTTTCGTAAAGTAGAATATACAATGGGAACAATGGGGTATACTAAATATTAGATAAACTTCCTAGAAAGTTGAAACCTTCGCCATTTCTTGTACGCTTTAGGTCAGTAACTTCTTCGCAATAACAGCAGTAAGGCGCTTGCGCAATGAACTTTCATACGTACGAGTTTATGGTTTTTTGGTTGATGGTAATTATTTAGTAATAAACAGGGTCGTGGATACAGCAGCTATTTCCCAGACAACCCAATGCACAATATTTCAACTTCTTCACTCATAATTATGGTTTGCGAAAATGTAAGAAATTTCCGCTTTGCATTACGCTATGCATTTTCTCTCTTAAAAAAACACTAACTAAAATCAGTTGTGTCAAAATCTCAACTATTTTTCTGTTTTTGTTTTTGTGTTCGCTACTTAATGCATCAATTATATTACAGATATCTTTTCTTTTGCAACAACTATATATATAATGATAGCCTATATAGTGATAGCTTGAGTTAATTCGTTCTTAACCTTCTATTCGTAACTTTGTCTATCTGTTTCTGTATTCTTGCAACTATCGGAATCTGAATCGTGATAATCGCCAATCTTGAAAACTTGAAATATTTTTTCTTGTTTTAATTAAATAATTAATCAAAAAAATTTGAAGATTTGTTTGCTATAATAATAGTTTGGAATCTGAAGTTATTAGTTTCAAATTAGTGCTCTTACTGGGGCACTGCTTATACACACTTCACATGTCACAAGATCGTTTCGGTATTTCACATAATTAAATTTTTTTCATTTTATCGGTTTCCAAATTGAATCATGAAATTATGTTTCTAAAATACATTTCTGCCATTATAACAAACTAAGCTCACAATTGATTCAAATTTAAAATAATTCAAGTAAAACGCTTAAAAGCTTGATAATATAAATGTAAGGCACTGACAGATTCATATCATGCTATACACATTGTTTCCTTTATCTCTGTTGAAAATATCTTTCAATTATGTTTTCGTTATTTTAAGCATGCAGATAACGTTTACATAACATAGACCCTAAAAAAGGTTATAAAAACGCATATTAGTCAAAAAAAGACAACATCAAGTTTATGTTGATTGTTTTTATACCTATCACAACACAAAACAAATTTCCATATGCAATGTAGAGTATCGAAATTTAGTCTTTATTTAGTATTTTTTTGAAACCTTTGGCATAAAGGATTCGGTCGCAGCCAAATAAAGCATTTTTACATGTTTTGACTGCTTTTAATGATAACAAGTAAGAAAATTATATTCCGTTGTACCGAATCTTTTATACTCAACATCTTTATTTTAAAAAGGGAAAAAACTAAATTGTAATAGGTGGGCGTGGCAGTGAAAGAATCTCCAATGTTTCTGCCAATTTTGAAGTCAATATCTTCATTTCCGCGGCGACAATGTTTACCACAGACATTATATAGCTAAGCAGCCGGACACATGGACAGACGCACCGACGGATAGGTCCAGGTGGATTCCGAATTTCATACTGATCAAGAATATATACATTTTATATAATTGCAGAAGCATGTTTCTTAATGTTACAAACATTTTCACAAAAAAAAATGAAGTTAAAAATTTTATTATAACGAGTGGGCGTAGTCAATCCTTTCCATTTCTGCACGGGGATCATAGCATAGTTAACGCAATATTTGTGGAAATTTTTATAATTCTATCTGCCATGGCTTACGGGTAAAGAGCATCCAATTTTTTTTTGCTTCCAAAAGCAGAGTTATCCTTAATCTACGCCGTACTGTGGGCGTGTTATTTCAGCGATTTGGACCATTTTCAATGCCAACCTGCGTGCAAGAGTTTCCAATGTTTCTGCCAAATTTGAAGGCGATATCTCGATTTCTGAGAATGTTTACCTCATTAAACAGACAGACAAACAAACAGACAGACGGACAGACCGACATTTTCGAATTGATTCTAAATTTGATCAAGAATATATATACTTTGTGAAGTCTTCGAAGTTTCCTTTTGGTAGTTACAAACTAAGTAACAAAATGGAATATACTCTTCGCCTTCGGTGGTGGGTATAAAAAAGGGATCTTTTAAACTACGGTACCTACCTTAGACAACATTCAAAAAAATTTTTATGATCTTCTGTGTTTATAATGAACGACTGATTTTCAAAAGCTAGGGAAAACCTGAAACAATTCTAAAGTCTTCACATTGAATCATTTGATTAATTCTCACCACATTTGTATTCCCAATGGGAATAATTTCTGTAGTTTTTTAGAACAGTTGCATACAATTTAGAGAAAATATAAATATTCAAAAGCAGTCTTTTTTGTGATACTAACTCTAGCTCATACTATAAACATTTAGGTTTGTCTCATATTGCCTTCTCGTGCTGGTACTTATTAAAGATTATTTAATAAGGATATTACTGGATATTTTCATATCGAGGATAAAAAGTTCTAGGAACTTAGGGAACATAGAAGATAATGAAAATGATGTCATGATGAAGGTAATATTAAACTATAAAAGTGATTTCGTTATTTTTTTCATAACATTCACTTATTATCTTTCAAATAGATTGTAAATTAAATATTAACTTATTTTTTTTATTATAATTTTTTAGATTTTTAATTTTTTACAATTTACTTTCATAATAATGGAACAATAAAAAAATTCTATTGAATTTAAACGGAGCAATTTATTTGTTACTGAAAAAATGCGATAAAGAAGCAAAAACGGCTAAGGTTTTAGATCAATTTTTTCGTATCCTGAAGTGGACCCGTAGAGGGTTTCTCCTTTCCTTCCTGTTCCTTCCGTTCTTATGTTTAAGTCGAACGTATTCAAGCACTACTTCGTCTTTCCCTTTTGTTTCAATATAATCCTTCGTAACAATCACACTTCCCTATAAGCAAGCAGTTTGAAAACTATTTACGAATTTAAAGTATTTTATACATTAATTGTGGGCGAGTCAAACGGCGGGTTCAGTCTAAATGCCACACTGAATATATACAAATTTTTGTATATGGAATGAATATATATACATGTATTCTGTGTATTTTGAAAGCGAAATCTAAGATTGCAATTTTTTTCTTATTGTAGGCCTAATTATCAAAGATAATATATGGCAAAGAATATATCAGCGTTCTATCTTCATCTTTGCGAGAAAGTGTCTGCCACTCTCACTTATTAAAATGTAGTTTTTCCATTTTTTAAGATGAGGTTGATGGGTATAAAAAATTCGACGCGGTCAAATATAATTTTCTTACTTGTTTCACATTGTATGTGAGACCTGTGACTGATTTGGCCCATTTGCGAAAGAACTGTCAATGTTTTTTTAAATTTCATTATGATCTTTTAATTATTGCGACCGATACATTGGTTACTACACAGATAAGTAGATAGACTGATTTACAAGATGGACGAATGGACATGTCTAAGTAGATTCCGAATTTGATGCTAATCAAGAATATATACACTTTTGGGAATCTCTGAAGTTTCTTTCTTGATGTTACAAACGTTTCAACGTTTTCCTAAGTTCCAATATTCCACCACACCGAGCGGGTCAGATCGATACTTTCCGTTTTAGTACCGATACCGAAGAACAGCTAGCTCAATAAATGCGGAAATTTTTATAGATCAGTCCACAATGATTTAGGAGTAATAAAAAAACCACATCCTTTCTGTTCGAAAACAGAGGCGTTCTTAATTTACTCTATACTAAGAGCGTGTCCTTTGATTGATTTGGCCCATTTTGAATAACAAGCTCCGTGCAAGAACTTCCAATATTTTTGCCAAATTAGAAGAAGATGGCTTCATTTTTCCGGCCAGCAGAATGTTTAACGCAGACATTAGATAGATGGACAGATGGACAGATAGACATGCTTAAATCGATTCTAAATTTGATGCTGAATGAATTTACCCTTCGGTGATACGCATAAAAATGAATATCAACTATGCAGATTTTGTCAAAGAATGGATGAGAGGTTAATTCAGATTTAGACTTTAAGTTGATTGAAGAAAAAAGCAGCATAACTCAGATCAAGATTAAGTTCAATATTTTAAACAAATTTTTAAGTCAATGCCTTGTTTAGAACGAAGATGAGTCGACTATTTAAGTGAAAAACTTTATAAACTTATATTAATTTCTTTCACAAAGTGTTGAAGTATTACTTGAGCTACATATAAAAATGAAAGTTTTCCTTTTTTTTTTCTTAAGATAATCAAATAATTCTTTATTTATTTTTCTTTTTATTTATTTATTCATTTATACTTGATAATTTCAAATTAAACCACAATCTATTTTAACCTACTTTAAGAATGAATGTTCTATATAAAAGTAATCATTTTATATACCTACATACATAGACATGCGCAACATTTTTTCCACCATAAATAGCAGCATAAAACCGTTTTTAAGTAAAAGACTCTAACATAACGTAAAGGAAATCTGAACTGCAACCACATTATGATTTCCAAACCAAAGTCTCGTCAGTCTTATATGTACAAAACGCGTATATTGAATTGTACATGGTGTGGTGTGGCTTTAGGCCCAGTGGTGCAATGTTTTCAGTAGTTATATAGTTAAACATAAAACAACACAATCTAACACAAACACATGGTTTAAGACGTGTTTTAAACTTTAAATCAGTCTTCAATAGAGACTTAAAGCATACAGACGTCATAGTGAGTAGACGCGAAAAATTATCATTTTACCTTACGAATATCGAAACATATTGACTCGTGTTGTAAGCACGTTCAGTACGCGGTACAATAGATTGTCTACTACTAGCAGCAGTAAACTTCATATTGTGTGCAAGCTCTATGCTTATTTGCAACTACGATGATCTTCATGATTACCATTGTTTGTTATGGTAGAATAATATATGTTCAACCTTGAGAGCTTTTTTTTTGTTTTTGTTTTTGTTTTTGTTTATTATTTGTGAAACTAAACGAACGTCTAACTATACATCGTGGTGCCATAAAGAAGAAAAATAAAAAAGTGCAGTGTTTAAAGTTATTAGTGTCGATTAAATGGTAAATAAACATCGAAGAATTTCTATTTACTTATATTCATTTATTTATTCGCTAATGGTCAATACATGCATAGGCATTAATATTTCAGTTTAAATCGTGGCACATACATAAGTAGAACATTAACGCTTTGTTAGAAATATTTTGTTATGGTAATTGCTTTTCATCTGTGAAAGCAAGTGCGAGTAGCAGCAAAAAAAAAAAAAAAAAAAAGAAAAATCATTTTATTAACGCTGATATGATAAAGTTGCATTTTATCGGTCTAATAATAACAATTATGTGCAGCATGTTTAAAAGCAAATTTAAAAAAAAAACTATTTGAAAAAAATTACTTGAAATTCACAAGAAGGAAAACCCAGAATTATCTGTCTCTTGAAAAACTAGTGAAATTTTTTCCATTTTGTTATCATTACTTTTTTATATAAAACATTTTAAAGCTTAAAAACGAGGGAAAACGAATTTCAAGCTCGGCATTTCATATCAGTTTGGGGCATTTGTGCGGCTTTATCTCTTTGCAAGTAATTTCTGTCGAAAAATATCAACAATTAAAATTAAAAAATGTCGCTTGACTAACTTTAGTGAATGTAATTAGTTATTGAATTAACAAAAGTCGAATAGAACACTCTTAGGGCCCTTTATGAATTAATTTGATCGCGTGAATTGAATGGAAAAATACCCCTACAAGGGGTATTTGGATAACTTAAAGTGATCTGGGAATGTCCTTAAGGTAATCGAATGTGGTTTCTGGTAAAGAAAAAAAAAATGTTAAATAGAATTCTGGATTGATTACAAATGTCAAAAGCCATACAAATACATACAATTTTACATAAGAAGTTTTAAAGCGTTTGGAATCAAAAGTAAGGTTACATTTATTTTTATAGAAAAAAGATAGTAAGAAACAGTAGTAGTAAGAGTAGTAAGAGCTACGTTACAATAGCTAAAATTCATTACTAATTTTTTCTAATGATAAACTATTAAGACATAAAAGAAAGTAGTATCCACTGTTTCCTGACATACTTTGTATACATATTGACAATATTTTCCTAAGGCATTGTTTGCTTAATATTTAATGGCAGCACATCTTGTCTTCATTTTACTTCATCTTCTTTACCTTCACTTGTGATATTCCAGAACACCTGGCATTTCGAAACCGTCTCCAATTCATTTCGCTGTATTAACAAACCTTAAAAAAATTTGATTTCATTTACTCCAATTATTTCCATTAAAACAAATTGACAGTTTGTAGCAAAGCAATCACAAAAAAAAACAACACTTTTGAACACCATTCAGATAAAATCATTTCATTTTGCACAAATTGTTTAAAGTAAGCTTAGACTAATACCAACAAATCAGGTTTTTCTTTTTGATATCTTTTTATTTCTATAAACGCACAACACAATCCATAAAAACATAACATTTACATATATGGACGCATGGTTGAATTAATTATGTTTGAACGATGAAATCGGTCATTTTTTACCACAGTAGGTTCGTAATATGCAAAGAAATTTGTTATAATCAATTGCAAGGTCCATCGGTTTCTCTGGCTGCCTATAAAATCATATTCCAAATTAAGCTATTCAGAAATCTACTTAGATTTAGATATTTTTACATTCTTCCGAGATACACATATATCGCTTTTAACGCGAAAAAATACCATTCAAACCAAGGATAGGCCTAAGAAGTGTTATGACAACTCTTCTCCGTTGAAAATATCAATTTGTCGACGATTTTTTGACTTTAAATAAGACCCCAGGGCCACGAAAGATCGTTTTGGTTGCGCAAGAAAGTCAAGTTGAGTGAGATAGTCGACACCTTAATGATATCAGAAGGCAGTGTATTTACTATTTTGCGTAAACATTTGCCCATAAGAATACTCTGTTCGAAGTGGCTACCGCGTTTGATCGAAAACACCAACGTGTTGATTAATTAGAACGCTTTTTTGAACTGCTTAGACGAACTAAACGGGGATTTTTTCATGTAATATATGGCAGTGGATAAGCACGGATTCATCTGTATAGTCCAAAGTAAAATCGGTAATCAGCTGAGTGGACTGCAGACGAGAGACGTCGTGCGCGACCAAAACCGCAAAAGTGGACTGGGTAGGTTTTGGCGTTGCGCCGAGTATAATATTTGATTGTCATGAAAAGGGAGAAAGGCTCATTGATATCTAAAATCGTATTGCAATATATAACAATATTTATCAGCGTGTAACAATAAGAAAATACATCTGTCTACAGCTCAAAGTGAAAAAAAAATGTTTTTAGAACAGAAAGAAATATAGTGGGATAATAATATTCGAGAAAGTTGTTAGAGACATACATTTCAAAATATAAAAAAAATTGAACAAACATAATTGAAAAAATATTAAAAAACGGCACAACCACGGAATTACTCTGGCGTGGAATGCCTGATTTAAGGGGCAAAAGGTATAGATGGACGTCATTTCAATTTAAAGAAAACCATTTAATCATCATATCACAGCGAGAAGGAGATACAAGGAAGAATTTAAAAAATATTGATTTTTTTGCAACTGGAATGGATTAGATTGAGTATTGAAATAGAAAAAAGGCATCCACATGTTTCACTAGAAGTGTTATTTTAAAAATAATAAGAAAAGATTCGAACGAAGACAAAAAGGACTTGGTGGCGTTGGGCTCCTTTAAACGTCTTGTCTCGAGAAAAACGCGTTCAAAGTCTAAAGTATCCGTACATTGCTACATAACTATAATCGATAAATCACCTCAGTTACGTAAAGTTATGCCAAGCCCACAGTCATCTTAGTTTATCATTCTTGAATATTTAAAGGACCTTTTAAGCCAACAAAAAAATTAATTTTTGAAAAATTTGAAGCGGTTTCCCAGTTAAGTGCTTTCCGAAACAGATTTCTGTAGTATTTATGAAAACTTTTAAAATCTAAGATAAAACTTAAAATATGAGCACAATTTTTTCTCTGCAAATGTTCTATTGAGCTAAACTGCATATGTTTCTTGAAATAATGGATGCTCACACGTCCTCAATTTAGAAGAAATTTTTTATATTTAGAAGTCATCGTGCAAATACAGCACATAGAAATTTGTTAATCAATGTAATGGTAGTTCTATAGTAAAGAGATGTTAAAGAGATACTGTGGGTGACAATCAATATTTATTTTGAGACGTTTTAAGTTTTTATTTTGTCTTGTAAATTCCTTAAAGAAACGTATATAATACACGAAAATTAATCGCATAAAATAGCGCATAGAGAAATTGTGGTTACTTGCAAATACTTAACCTCAATACAAATGTGAAGTGAGTTGGTTTAGAAAAGAAAAAAAAGCAAATCTTCACTTTAGAAGACATTAAAGTTTTATACGATATGCAAGCCTAACCAATCATTATGATGATTTCATTAACAACACAGGCATGCCGGACCGGTTACAAAATGCGTAAATATCTCGTATCTCTGTAGTTGCTTGGCTATGTATAGGATATCCACTGGCTATCACTTTTGCAAAGATAGCAATTTCAATTTTGTTTTCTTTTTTCTCATTTTATATATTATAACTCAAAACGTAGTAATGTTTAGTTGTTTACTTTTTTGATGCGTTCACTAACCTCTTTTTTTTTCTTCCATATTTCCTTTTGGCGTTGCTTTGAATAACTCTTAATTTCTTATAATTAATCGTTAAACGCAAGCAAAAAGACATCGATCACAGTTTTGCGGTGTTAATGTTATCCGATATATGTACATATGTAGATTTGCAAAGATCAATGATCCCACGCATTTTTAATAAGTGTATATATGCGGCTGAGCTGTAACGCGATAAGAAAATCTGTTGGTAATTGAAAACAGAAGATCATATAACTGATTTCAAATATGCGTCCACATTTTATTGATATCAAATTAAAAGTTGAAAAAATTGAAATGAAATTGAAAATAGAAATTCAGTTTCCTGGCAATAACGCAATCAAGCGTACAACGATAACAATAAACTAAGAATAAACAGGTTAGTGATTACCGCTTTAAGCATATATGTAACATTCGGAAAATCTTTTCCTTGTTTACGGAAGTGGTTATATTTGCACAAAATTTTGAAAAAGTGCGGCAAAGCGCACAAGCTTGACTGCATCTGCATTTTTAAAATTATTCAGCTTTGAAATGAAAATGACAATAAGTTTATTGTTTCACGACCTGTATGGATAGCGCGTCCTTTTGCTAAAACTCAATTTAAGATGCAAGAAATAGCTTTTCTCAGAAATTGACTCATTTCAAGCATATTTTTCAAACGAAATAACACAAAGATGCTCCCAGTTCATAAACGGCGCCAGACGGTACCTTTTGCTTATTAACAGTAGAAAGTTAACTTTATTAGAAATATAGCAGAAACAGAAACAAAATGTCCCTTATTAAAACAGGTCTGAAAAATCAAACTATGCTGTTGTTATTCATCTTCTTGAAAAGTATTCAGCCAGTGAATAACAAATGATTCGCTGCCGCATAAAAGAAAAACGGTTGAGCGTGAACATGAAGTACCTTACCCAAAAGGTGAGTATTTAGTTAGGGGTTTGGTGCTCTTTTTTTTTGCGTACATTAGGACTTTTCTTTTATAATGTATTTTCCATTAGTAATCTTAGGGAATTTCTTGGTCGTATCAGTAAACGCAGTTATGTATTGTCGCATATTTACACGTTCTTTCATAATGAGCAACTTTTTTTCAGTAACTTTTTATAAAGAACCACCTTCTGCAAAAATCCGGTTGGCTTGTAAACGTCCTGCAATTTCCTCCAAACTTCATATGGCGTTTTTTTATATAAGAAAGCTAAGCCGGCCTTACACGTGAGTATATACTAGCCAATGCCTTTTCGTCGTTCGACCTCTATTCTTCTATCTTGCCTGCAACCATGTCTGACTTTAAAATCGTTTCTGCAGAAACTAGCTTGCAAAGACTGCTATGAATCAATAACTTTTCATCAGAATACTTCAAATGTCGTAACTATCATCATTCAGTTTTGCGATTTGATGTAATGTCGTTGTATTCCATTTAATTTTTCAAATTTTCAAGAGTTAAAAAAATACCTTTTTTTGTTTTTTTGAAAAGTTACATCAAGTTTCTGAGCCCATAAATTGTTGAAGATTTTACATATATAACAATGGGAAAGAAGATAACTATATGACAAACATTCAAAGAAACAAAATTCTTTCGAAATTAGTTGTGCGTGCGTGATGTTTTTCACCAAAATACAAAAATATCTATCAGAATGCAGCTAAAACGTGTACGTGAGATTAACTGGACAATATTAACGACGTGCTTGACTTTAGCGCTCTTTTTACCATGCCAGTCATACGAATAGTTTTCTCAAGTATGTAATTCATGGAAATTTTCCATTCTGTCTTGATTGATTTACCATACAAAGTTCGCTTCAGAAGGGGAAATCAATGTCCGACATATTTTTAAAAGTACTGAGCAACTACTTGCTCTCGAATTTCACGCGCCAACTAAAAACCAAAGCTATTATTTTATCGAAATATAAAATCTGGGTTAACTTTCTGACAGATTTTTACTATGATAAATTCGGTTATAATCTATAGAATGTATGTTTGCGAAATTTCAGATATCTTGTCCATTTTTAGAAACCGTGAACTTTTGATGGATGGGTATGGTTGAATATTATCAAATCGGCAAAGACAGTAAACTTTGCGTCGATGCTGTTAAGCTTACCGCCTACTGCTGACAATCCTCGAAATTGAATCAGTTAGTTTTGGTGATTATTTCGCACAGTACGCTTGCCAAATCCACCAAATGAGTATTCGGTTTTATGGCTGATGTTAAAATGTCATCTAGCCTACGTCATGGTCTCAGCAGCACTATTCTTTGAATTGGGCAGTGAACGCCTACCTCTTTTTAACAAAAGAAACTCGACTTATTCATAGCTCCAAGATGTTACATAGTATACGCGTTGATAAAGAGAGACATACTGAAAACTTAAACATAAAGATGATTTAGTATAAAGACGATAAAGTCAATATCCGATACGATTTAATAGTTACAATGCCCTTTTTCGAAAATCCTCTAAACTTCTGGAAGGACACGAACTTTTGACTAGCGTGATGAAAAGATCGCCTTATAACTGAAGTTTATTAATATATCCAACGTTTATCAAATGTGAGGGAATGCCGATCAAAGATCCTTGATAAGCGTGGTATTGTTTATATTATTATTTATAATTTTTTTATTACTATTATTATTATTACTATTAATAAATATTAATGAGAAAAGATTTCAAAGCCCGTTTGGAAAATTGAATTTCTGTGACATTACATTGATAAAATCGAACGCTTAATAGAGAGAAGACTTAATAGAATACTGTAGTCTTCAGCTATCCTTAACAGTAACTTTATGAGTTCGGTTACGATTTTCGATGTTCTCATAACATGTCGAAATATCTGCAAGTACATTTTTACTTGAAAGTCGAAAGTATTTATACTATTAGGTGATATGTTATGTCTCCACGTTTTTTGGTACATTTCTTAGCTTCTTTTTCTAGCCTGCAATTTTCAAATGATTTCAAACTGCTGTATGGTTTATATTTAGTGCTTCTGCTATTTCGCGACAGCTTGTGTGCCGGTCTTGCTACACAAGTTGCAAAATTTCATCGACTTTTTCAGTGACTGGCCAACCAGAGCGAGGTTCTTCTTTGATATCAAAATTTCCGGAACGCAATCGTGCAAACCACTCCTGGGCCTTTCGTTCACTCACCACATTCTTACTGGATATTTCACTTTCTTCGGTATATTTTTTATTTTCAATTCAATATAGCTATTTTTTAAGAAATTATCTTCACGAAAAATGTAAGCTGAAATGTCATTTTTTAAGCACAAATTCCAACAATACAGTTTAATCGCGAACTTGATATTGCCCGTTACCCATATGTTTATTGGATGTAATTTTAGTTACAGAAGCGCTATCATTTTTTACAGCAATGGTGGCTTGAAAGGTTAAGGTTATCATTTGATAACATATCGAGTCGAGAATGCTTAATAGTAAAAAAATCTTGAGAGGAGGGTAATTACATATTTACATAAAATATATACGAAATTATAGTAATAGCTCTTCGCGTTTAACATTTTTGTTAAAATATGTAATCGCGAACGCAACAACAAAATGAAAGGCAATCATTTTTTACGATAGGCATCAACGTTGAAAAACAGGTTTTTGCTTAAGAGATTTATAAATGAGAGGAAATACATAAACGCGTATGCCTAACATTAAGCAAATCATAACTCTCTACATGTAGTTAACCTATGAAGTTTATAAATAAAAAAAATTAAAAAATTTGTACGTTTTTCCAAACTCTGTAATTTTCTATGTTATGATAATTTCACGAGATAACTAACTTTAGTGTTGCTTTCTTTCCGCCGTTTAAAAACGTTATACTTCTGAAGTTAATTTCATTTCATACTTCAACAGCAGTTGGAGATTTTTTATATGAACATATGGTCAAATGTAGAACAATTCTTAATATAAACACTCTCGAACTACTAACCTACTTCTACATATATGAGTCTATAAAATTAGCAACACTTTGAAATTAAGTCACTGTAGATTAATCATTAAATTGGCAGTTTTGTTCTCATGTAATAAATATTTATGTTTTTTCTATTACTATTCACTCCTTTGTACATGACATTCTACTGAATAATTGTTTGTTATCATGAATAATTACTTGTAAAAAAAAAATTGTTAAGAGTGTTAAGAGTGTGCGAAACTAGTTTCTCTTGGCAATAGGCGGAAAATCTCAAAAGCGATTCAATTTTATGGTGTGATTATTTATAAATAGCCTTTAAGTTTACATTTGTAGTGTCAGAAAATGGAAATCGGATAATTTAAAAAGCTTGAAAATCTTATCAATGAAAGATCAGAATCTAAGCTACTAGAATTTTTAATTGATTTAGTCATATCTAGAAGAAGTACAATTTAATTGTCATAACCATTGCTTGTCAACATTACTGCGTTATCATCACTCTTGCCTTGTCATCACTCTTGCTTGCCACTCTGGTTTGCAGGTGAAACTTTCACATTAATTAGTTTTTGATCTCTTTCAGGCGTCATTAACTTTAATAAAAATATCGTATCATTTATATCGTATCATTGGTTCTTTGCAGGTTTATATAGTTAACCGGCAATTTTCTTATGTTTTTGCTTTAATTACAGTCATGCAAAGTAGAAACAACCATCATAGTATTAAAAAATAGAAATAAATTCTTAACGATTTTCAAGAAGATCTACCGCACGACAATAGCGTCTTCTCAATAAGAAACTTTTTCGCTGTTCACTTCCTCAGTAGATACATGACGAGAGGAGAGACTTTAGATTTTACGGGGCGGGCGTACAAGCTGAAGAGTGGATAGACATACTACAGAGAACGACACGTAAATAGATAATAATGTTAATAAAATAACAATTTAAAACAAAAAGTTAAAAATATTAGGTGTTTGCAAAAGTTTTGCCTATTTTTTCTCTTGAAAAAGTCATTCATTGAGAAAAGTTGGTGCAATATCTATTAATCAAAATGTTTGCTATAATTTTCTATATCTTTTTCCCATCATTCTCGCAACGTGGCGATGCGAATGATCTTTTGGGTCTATCCATTATTCGACCTTTTTTCGCAGTTCTTCAAATATGTGGAAACGCGTGCCAGCTAAACCATTCTGCATCGATCTAAGCAAGTGGTAATCAGAAGAGGCTATGTCTAGTGGGTACGCTAGATGTGGCAGAACTTCTCATTCGAGCTGCGACACTTTGTCCTTGACAACACTTGCAATGAGTGGCCGAATGTTACCATGCAAGGGGATGACTTTGCGTCTCTTAGCTGGTACTGCTGGATTTTTTTGGCACAGTACATAGTTCATTTTGATGAGTTAACGTTAGTAGACATCTGTAGTAACAGTTTCATCCGATTATAATAGCTCGCAATACACTACACTCAGCATATGCACAGTGAAACTTTAAGTCCATGAATATTCAGTTTCAGTGTCGATATGGATGGCTCCCCTGGACTAAATCATGGCTTTTTACATTTGGGATTGTCGTAGTAGATCCACTTATCATTGCCAGCTGCAATACGCTACAGAAAACTCTTCTGTTTTTGTTTGGCAAGCAATGATACCGCGATACTGAAATGGTTCGAAATGGCATTTTCAGTCAATTCATGTGGTAGCCATTTCCCCTGCTTTTGCATTTTTCCAATCGCACATAAATGTCTAAGAGCGGTTGATTTATCAACTGTAAAGCTGTTCGAAAGTTCTTTGAAAGTCTGAGCTGGGTTTTCATCCAATAAATCTTGCTGTCTTCGAACTTTTTTGGTCTTCCAGGCCATTCTTTGTCATTAACTTCGAAATCACCACTTTTCAACCGTTGAAACCAAAACCCACAAGATACAATGGAGCAAAGTTTTTGAAGTACTTCGGAAGCAGATTTTTTCAAATCAAACAGCAAAAATAATCAAAGTCGAAAATAAAATTTTGAGGATTCCGTGAATGAGTCAATAAAACTAAATAGAAAATTGTTGTTTTAGGTAGAGGAAGATCAAAATTATAGAACTCAAACCTTATTTGTACCATTATTTCCCATTACTTTAATAGTTTTACCCGTAAAAGTTATCAGTCAAAACTTTTGCAAACACCTAATATTTGAAACATGGGCCAACGGAAGCAGCACAAGTTGGTGCTGCCGTCGGATGATCCGAAATTTAAGTAAATGTTAGTAAAATAATAATCTAATATGAAAAGTTAAAAATACTCACAATATCCATGGGAAAAACCTTCAATGTAAGCAGCCGCACCAATGTCAGGATGTTCTTCTGAAAACAATTATTTATGTTAAATAATTCATTAATTCATGAATAATTCATAAAAATTACCGTTACGTTTGCTAATTGTTCTGAAATTGAGTTAATTACTAAATTAAAATTAAATTGAAAATAAACAAATAATTATAACAAAATAATTACCAGTTAATTTGCGCTTCTTCCTTTTTTATATAACGCTGTGAGTTAAATAAAACTGTATGTAATGTTTTGTTTTCAATTTTATTTGAATGTGGTTTGGAAGGTTGTATTTTCTGTTATATAAATTAAAAGAACGAAAAACAGTATCGAGCATGTCTTCGATGTTTTTGTACTATCATCTTCACATACCTGGTTTAAATCTACCGAGTAAATATATGTCCACGTCTTTTCTTATTTCATTTCTTTTATATCTTACATCACTTACGGTACAAGATATATTAAGTGCGGATGTATGTAACATTCAGAACGGCTTAGGAAAGACCCATATTTTATTATGCAGATCAATTCAGAATCATTCTATAAATCAATTTGAGCATGTCTGTCCGTCCGTTCTAATGTCCGTCTGTATATTTGTTCAACCAAATCTTTTAGATATTAAGACGAAATTTGGCCCAAGGACGAACGTTTTCGAAAATCTATTTAATGAGATCATATACCGCCCTTTTGAAATGATGTATGGAAAAAATTACAATTTCTAGTATTTCTCGGTAGAAATCGGTAGAAACTAGAATTTTGGCATTAAAATGAGTTTGAGAAACTTTGAATTGGGTGCGACAATTTTTTGAATTATAACAGGTGGGCTGAAAAGTTCGCTGACACATAGATGGCGCTGCTAATATTAAATCCATATGATTTTTAATTAGCTCTAACCTTCAAAAGATACGTGTATAAATTTGACAGCTGTTGCACTATTAGTATGTGAGTTACAGTGTTTTTAGTGAAGCAACTATTGTTAGTTTGAAAAAATAGATAAAAAGGAATTTCGTGCGTTAACAAAGCATTGCTTTTTGGCGAAAAAAATACTATTGAAGCCAAGACTTGGCTTGATAAACATTATTCGGACTTTGCACCAGAAAATCAACCGTATAGAAGTGATTTGCTGAATTAAACGAGGCGAAATGAGCACAGGGGACGATGCACGCATTGGACGGCCCTAAAGAGGTTGTTACCGACATTAAAAACATTAAAAAAGTCCACAAAATAATTTCGAATAACCGTAAAGTAGACTTGATTGAGATATCTGAGACCCTAAAGAATATTTAGATATAAAAAAGCTCTGTTCAAAGTGGGTGCCGCGCGAGCTCACAATCGATCAAAATCAACTTAGATGAGTCGAAGCAGTGCTTGGAGCTGTTCAATCGTAATAAACCCGAAAGTTTGCGTCGATATGTGACAATAGATGAAACATGGCTCCATCATTTTACACCGGAGTTCAATCGATAGTCAGCCGAGTGGACTGCCAGTCTATTTTGAGGCTAAAGAGAAATCGTACTATAAAAATGGAACCGAAAAATTGCATTACCGTTAGAATCGTTGTAATGCCCTCGAAGGCAAAAGAGTTTTTCAATGGTAGCCAACGAACTTTTCAGCCCACCAGGTATATATTATTATATTACATAGTAAATTAGTGTAGGAAATTTAGCAGATTTAAATTTTTCTATTTCATTTTTGATAATAAAATCAAAAATTGAAAATATTAAGAGCATGTGAAGGAACTTGAGCAAAAATATGGAGACTTAAATATTCTTTAAGAAATTTATGTTTAAATGTTTGAAAAAGAAATATATTTCTGCAATTATGTTGGTATTTGAATTATTTTTGAATTTATCGTTTTCGAAAACTACAATACTGTTTATGTTATAAACATTTTTCAGCTGCGTCCCTTTATCGTATATATATATAGTTTCGGCAAGTGACTTCTACGAAATGTTCTTTTATCTCTTATTTCTTATATTATCCATATAGGCAGCATACACCCCCGGAAGGATAGCCATAACTCGGCTGACCTACGATCAAGTTATATTGGGGATAACCAACTAGGCGCATGTAGCCGCTAACTGCTGCGTGGTACTGAATAGGTTTTAATGCCACACCGGCTGCTCCTGCTACTCCCACACCTAAGCCTGGTAAAAAGGGAGCCGGAGCGGCAATAGCCTTGCGCGCGCTTGTGCCAAACAAAATGAGAATTATCCAAAACTTCATGTCTGTTCAAAGTGGTTAATGGTACTGATTGTTTAAGATTTTTTGAAAACAAACAAGGGTATTTATCAAGACATTCAATTCATATCAAGACGATATTGAATAATGTAATCAATAAAAGTAAACATTAATTAATGAATTTAATTAAAATGTAAAAAAGTTTAACTACTTTAGTGACTCTAATTGATTCATAGTCCATTATAACACCACAACATTCCTTCGATTCGTTATGTGCTGTTTTCAATATCACTGTAAATCACAATATTAGAGCGTTATATTTTTTATATTCATTGAAGAAATTTTTTTATTACTTTTTCAGTTACAGTTCAATTTTTTAGTTTTTATTTCATTGTTCTTCCCTTTTTCGTAATCACATCTCAAAGCCACTTCTGTAGATGTTCAGCTTGTTATGTTGAGACAACTTCGTATCTTATGTCTGAATTGCCTACTACGATGAGCAGTCTCTCTAGATCAGATTTGCTCTTATCACATTAGAAATTCTTCGTAAATCTCTTCAATGAAATCTCTCTCCTTATGGAGTAACGCTGCTATATCAGCCTAAGTAAAAAGAAGATTCTTGACAATATTTTTGAGATAAGAAGGAAGCTAACAATTTAACAATACCTGAGGATATGAGGATGTCTTTATGTATTACAAATTTTACAAAGTTCAAAGCTTCTATTAAGTCAACAAAAAATTTTTTTACTAGAGGGGAACAATCCTTCATAGAAGACGATTCTCCAA
>KK351027.1:2544476-2669525 GCA_000671755.1 Glossina brevipalpis | reverse complement strand
CTCTCTTTCCTCGAAGTTTTATCGTCGAAAACGCTTCTTTTATTAAATTTTTTATATAAAGAGTCGCATGTTTAACACTTTGCGTGAGTCGAGATGACAAAGTAAAAGGAAGAAAATATTTGATTCTACAGCCAAATTTATAATTAATTCAAAAAAATTTATCCCATATCCTTAGTATCCTGCAAGATGCACTGCCTCTAGGTCGAAGGATTCTTGGCCTCGTATCTACTTAGCGCTCGTCTTGCGGTAGCTGCAGAGAGTGCTCACGATTATTTCAAAGCATTTCCAAACAAAAATACGATAATTTAGTTTCATCGAAATGAATTACAACCAGGGAGAAGGCTAAGAGCGACTCGATCGAGAATTAGTACTTCCGCCAAGGGACTAAAAGTTTAGAATTAACTTCTTGAAGTTGATTGTGAATTCGGTTATACCATTTTGCGTTTCTTTGCCGTTATATTTATTATTTCGGATCATTTAAATTATAAAACGTGCGAATCTCTTTTTGATAGATGCAGCAAAAAGAGCACTTTCATAAGAGAATGAGAACGAATATTTGGCCATGAAAGGCTTTTTACGGTTCTGAAATTGCATTTGCCTTCTTAAAGATTATCATATTATACGCTACTAGTGTATGTATTGCTAATCGCATTGCTTGAAAATATTATATTTGAAGTTCTGAAAAGTTATAAAAACCGTTTCTTACTTTATTATTTTAAAGAGGAACCGAACCGTTGTTCACACCACCTCCATAGTCTCCACCTACATAATTTCTTGTCATGCCCGAATTTGCTCCATAACTACTCGCTGACATTCCCGAACTGTCACTCATACCACCTCCATAATTTCCAGCGAAACCTAAACTTCATGCATGACTTTCTTGATGACTTGCTGCCATAGACGAAGTCGCTGAATAGCTACTCGCCGTCGGACCCGAACTGCCCACCTGGTATGTTGCATATAAACATTCCATTATTTCGCAAGAAAGTCTAATTTTTAATATTTTAATTTAATATTTATTTATTATTTTATAATTGAGTTAAAAGTTAACTGCCCTAAATTTGGTCCTAGTACGCGTATTGTGTGCTCCCAACTACATATAAGGGAACTATGTCTTTATACCACAACTTTACTGCTTCATGATAGGTATAGTTAAAGAATAAGCAGATCGTTCATAGAGAAATTACATTTGCTAAATTACGACCCCGTCAGATCCCGATTTAGGCCCCTGTCCTATAAGAGCCCCAATGAAAAGCACACCTTTACATAGAAGCAAAGCATACTTTTTAGGATCATATCACGGAAATAAATGGAATACTGCATTCGATGCAGTAGTATAAATTGCTTAATGGTTGGCTTGTACATTTTGACGATTATAATGTATTAATAGATCGAATATTTTCTCTTTCTTAGCGTATGGCATGAATTATATTTTCTATGCGCTAAAATTGGATATAATATTCCTCCCGTTTATAATTTTCTTTGCAGTAACAACTCAGACAAAAACAGGCCTTTTGATTTCTGTCTTTCTTAAAGCAAACTATAAAACATTCTCAAAATACCTTTCATAACAAGGTATGCAGCTCTGCTATGAGTAGACAACGGTTAAACAATTTATATAAGCAGTCGATATTGCTGATATCGTATTTTGGGAAATCATGCTAAAGTAAGATATACTTTCTTTTGAACTGATATGTATTGGTGAATATTCCTCTCACTTTTACGAAACCATTATTCACACAAACGCCTCGAAAATTTCTTTCTATAATTATTTCAATAATAATGTACGATAAATGCACTTTATGTAGCTGAGGTTAGCTTAACTATAGCTAAAGATTTTTAACGTTATCAGCGATGATTGCACATTCAAGGGTCATCATCAAACAAAACTTATTTCATAATAAAATAAACTCAACAAAATCCAATTAATTTTTGTTTCAGGTAACTCCAAAAGCTTTCGAAAAAACAAAAAGAGCAAAGCGCTAGTAACTACAACATTATACAGATTTAACAAGTATAGTAACATTGACAGAAACAAACAAATCTAACAATCTCTAAAAAAATGATTTAAGATAAATCTCTTAAAAAATTACGCAAACCATTAATTCCTGCATTTCCTACAGACATGATGAACGGAGTATAACCTCATCCCATACACCGTTGGGCTAATATCACTTTTTAATTTGCTTTTTTTTGTATGTTTGTTTATATTTTATTCGAATTTACGATACAGCTGGAGACTTCAATTTTCGTCCGATAACTTTGAATAGAAATATGTGATATTCATCGTAATTCCGTCGCTTTAAAATTCTATTTGTTTCAATTTATACCTTTAAAAAGAATTACTAAAGCTTCACTCGGAATTTTTAAAACGTGACTATAAATACGTTGAGTTAAAATGATCTTTGTCCTAGAAATAAAAAGATGAATACAGCGTAATAAAAACCAAGCAATAAAGCAAACCTCCTATTAAGAATTTGCAACTAATAGTTGAATCAAAAAACTGCAAACGCGATGACGAATGAATTTTAATAGCGACCGTAAAATGTAAGCAATTATGTCAACAACACATCTCTCTGTGTATATAAAACAAATCTGCAAAGCGTGCACAGTATTGGGTAATATTTAACCAGCAGCGTGATTATATTTAATTAAATATGAATTTAATGATTATATATGTAGCATTTAAGTCTACATTCCGTTTTGCTTAACGAAATCAACTCTTTCTATTGCATTGTATTATGTGACTTTTGAGAATTTCAATAAAAATGCATCGACTAAGTGTTCAAAGATATGTAACTGCACTGGCTTACACTACAATGAGGTTTCTTCGCATATAACAAATACAAGGAGACAGCAACAGATCATAAATGTTTGAACTTACGCAAATGAAATTTCACCGTGGATTCCATGTTTAGCTTAAGCAAAAAAAAGGGAAAGAAAAAATTATAAACTATGGCTGAGCAAGTCAGTATACTTGGATTCAAATCTAATTGCGAAAGAGTTTTTCATTATCAATAGAATAAAATAATAAATCCACCAACGAGTCGATAGCCTATGTTCTCAAGTGCTCCATACACCTCTAGTCTAAGAATTAAATTCATTAGTCCACAACATAATAATAATAACAATAATAAACGCGACAGACGCACTCTTATTATTTACATTCGCAAAAATCAAGACGTCAATATATGTTTTATGTTAAAATTCTCATATATTCGGCTCGTTAAAAATTATTGAAATGTTTCGCCATTTGGTAGTGTTCAATAAATGTGCATTTGTAATGTCTTAGAATCTAATTTCTACCATCAGCGATTAAGCAATTGTTTGCAAGCGATTCGAAAACTCACAATTGATCAATACAACAGGCGCTGGTCGCCGCAATGATAATCTCAGATCTTACAAATCCTTTACGACCCGGCAAAAATTTAGAGAGCTTGTCTGAAAAGTTTTCATAGGTTCACTGCATAGCCTTTACATTGCGATGCTGGACTGTCATTTGTTTCGTTCTCTACTAAACTCTCTTAAAAGTGTAAAACTCCTTTTTAAAGAAATCTGTAAAAATCTCTTGGTGTAAAGTTTTGACTGGAAGCTGTACAAGGATGACTAAATGGTTTTATCGCAAAAGCAATAAAAAGTTACTGATGGTAAAGACCATTACGTACTTAAACAAGACATTTTACATAAAAGAAAAATATGATCAAAAAAAATAGTAAGATTTTTTTTGCCGCCTATTGGGCTTTTACATTTACAACATAGCTACTAAATTAGATAGATGTGTGAGATTGTGGATGCGAAACTTGAAACTGACTAAATATATGTTATTTCATACGTTCACTGTCTAATTGACAGCTGCACTAGCTACTCAAGCTCCAATTTTGGCCGTTGATGTTTAGAAGAAAAATCGAAGAATCGAAATTTATTATAAAAATTTATATAGGAATGAATTTTAACCGAGTGCACATACCAAATTTTTTGGATTCTCCAACTCAGTCCAGTAGAAGCGACACCGAAAAATACGAGATTAAGCAGTTCGTCATGGTATAATCGCTGATCAAGAATGTATGCATTAATCAATCTCCGATGCTTATTTTAATACTTAACAAACACGTAATAGATCTAATCCTGAAATGAATGAACGAATTCAGTAAAAATTTCTCCTTCTCTTACATAACATCTTTTCTGCAGTAAAAATTTCTGCTTCTCTCACATTACATGTTTTTTTCATTGATATAAATCAACAATACTCGAGATCCATGTTCGTTTATTGTAAACAAGAAATTGTCGAATACAGATGCGATCCGCTTGTTATTAAATTTTAAACATTTTATTTATTTATTTGCTTTACAAATCGGAGAAATTTCACCTTAACTAGTTCATCATAGTTATATCTGCTTCTCTGTATGTTGCCTCTATCTAACAGAGGCCTCAATATAAATCTGCAATTTTTTCCTTTAAATATTTAAATAATTTATTGTAAAATACAGTTTTAAAAACTTAATGCTTTATTACTACCCATCACTGTACACATCGAATTCGATTGCGCATAAAGACTTTTTTACAAATTAAAAAAATCTTATATCTTTAATTTTCTCTTTTTTTTATTAAGAAGGTCACGTGTCACTTATAACAATTATAAATAACCAAAAAAATTTTAGATGTCTGCACGAAATCATCATTTCTTTATTCAAACAGCAGGCAATACTTACGTATATAATGAAAACTTACGATTGTTACTTATAATTGTTAGACAAATGCTTTACACATTTGTAGTTATTTTGATTATCATTTACAACTAATCTCGCATTTTATTATAATCATCAAATTCGGAGAAGCACCTGAATTAGCCCACCTCTAACAAGATAATGTGTTCTTATATTCCATGAGTTAATAAACAGGCCATGACGTACACTTAAATCGCCAATTCTCCCCAATTTAAATGTATGACTCGAAATGAACACAGTAATAAAATATAACAAAATTTGTTGTAAACAAAACCAGATTTTTTCTTAAAGCCGGCACATTTCTTCTTATTGAAATGAAAACGAAAATGAAAATCAACATCTTCTTCAATAGAGAATCAAAAGCAAAAATCATCATTATCAGATATTTAAATATCAAAAAATTAGTTTCTCCGCAAACACTGCATTATTACATACGTACATGCTTTTAACTTCATTATGAGCATTGCAATGCAAATATCAAGATCAACTAGCACGTTATTAAACGAAACCTAGAAGCCATGTAAACAACACTAAATACAAGTTTTCTTTTTAGATACTCATAAATACTCTACAAGAGGCCAAACAAGAGAAATTATATTCAGTTTGAGTAGAAACTTTTGATGCTCTTCATTTTTACTGTCAAGGATGTAGGATCATAATACAATATTAATAGAGACCATTTCTTACACAATATGATCATTGAAGTGTCTTCCCATAACGAAGACTCGGAGTAATTTAAAAAGCTTTTGAAAAACCTCTATCATGTTATATCTTATCTATTCTGATGAAGATGACCTATGACCTATTACATAGTAAATGTCCGTAGATACCCTCAGTGTGTGCATAATCTCACGAACGGGCTAAATGTGCCGTGTTAACCAGAGTTCTTCCGCGAGTATGGCAATTCGCACTACTGATCGATGGCCCATTAATTTGAATTATTCCCCTTCCTTTGGGCAAGATGAGACCTATTCAATACTTAGTACTTTGGTAATTTTAAGATAGCAACTATCATTATGAAACTCTTCGAAGGGCCATTCGTATTTGTCAGGAGGGAAACCGAGTAAGAGAATGAAAAAAAGTTTCCGTCGAATTCCTAACTTCCTTTTCCATACATATTGGATTCCGAACTGTTTTGCTTTTTCCCAAAGATTTTCAATGTCCGTGGGAATACAGCAATCACATAGACAATAGCCATGCTTTCAGCCCACTTACTATCTCTTAGGTCCATAATAAATAAATCATTCTAGCATTATTATATGACGGACAAACATGACAACAAAACCATACAGCAAAGATGTCTTCTTAAAAAGGAAGCTTCTTCGAATTTAATGTAGTAGTAACAGGTAAAAGCAGGACTACGTGGAGATTAATGATCTATATGGCAAAATATTGAAGGCCCATAGCCTGGCGTTGTATGTAAAATTCAACTGTAACTGTAACTATACGCTATCTAAAGTAATAACAAAGACTTGAGTAGTAAGGTGATCAGAAGCATCCTTCCGTTACAATAGCCGGGAACGACCTTCGAAAAATTGATAGTGGCAGTGAGCACTAAATTAATCAAATAAAATATTGTCGACGTTAGACATAGGGTCAGGCTATATAATATGATCCACTCTCATCTGGGTCTGAAGGATGATGGACGATATATCGTCACATCCCGTCCATCATCCAACCCCTTTGTGTTAAGCATTCATATAAACGCGCCTTAGGCGACATGATTGCTCTAATACGAGTTCCTATGTCTGACAAGCGGAATAATAAAATGAATATTTTTCTTTTCTGTACTCTCTACTATGTTGCTGGTGTTGCCGGTGATCAAACTAACCAACAACTACATAAACTATAGTTTGTAAACAAACGCAATAGAAAGAGTGAAACATCTTCGGGCCACCATCTGTTGTTTAGCCGGCAAGGTACATATTCTGGTAGCGTTGCCGTACATTTGGGTCATGTATACGCATAAGCAGAATCACATACAATCGCACATATATACAATGTGATTGTCATCTTAACAAAATGTAGGTTATTATGCCATAATCGCTATACTCGCTTTTCGATCTAGAATATATATCACAAATAGTATATTTAGCTACAAATAAACATAAAAACTATCCATGAATGGGAAATGGTTTTTCCACTATAAAAATGTTTTACTAAATACTCTCTGCACACATTTTCTATACATGTCTTGTCTATGTACATTTTAATACATTGTGTGTTGACAATTAAGGTGAATTAAGAACAGCACAATAAACTATGTTTTCCTGGACATTATAAAAGGAATTCACTGGAACAAAATAAATTGTTTAAAATAAACGGTTTATCAAGTTTGACACAAATATTAAAACAATAGCATTTAGATCCACTTCATACAATGTAATTAACGGCGTATCTATTAAAGTTGTACAAGTATTTTTCTGGTGGCAAATTTTTTTCATTGATTTAAGATAAAAACATTTTAGCTTACAGCAACAATATAATCGCTTATCTTAAGCATTGTGGAAATTGTTATACAATACAAGAGCATACCACTGAATTGTAATTTATTTGAAGCAAACAATTTATTTTATTTTTTTTTTATTAATATTTTTCTGGAAATCTGAAGAGCATTTGACGAAGCCTACCAATTATGTTCAACACAAACGACCGGTTATATCTTTATAAAGTTGTGCTTAGAAAGTTGCTTTTACGCAAAAGAAAATTAGTGAATGATTAATTAGCAATAAGTAACTGATTTCATCCATCATTTATACATAACTCTGATGTTGTCAGTTAAAATGCCAAGAAGCTTATGGATGATTTAACAGTCTATATCAATCACTTCTTCTTGTAAGGTTAGAAAGCAATTAAAATCCTCATATAAAAATAGACCAGACAACCAGAATGTCGCGAAGAATTTCAGAAAATCCGTGAGGGCAATTAGATTTAAATTTTTTTTTTTGGTCAATTAGTCTTTTCTCGAAAATATAATTAACTTTTAAAATTTTTCTGTAAGTCGAGTAATAATTTTTACATTTTCTTATCCAAAAATGCGTTGCATGTTTAGTAAAATATAAATTGAATACATCACTGTCCGAAAACAGAAGTTACATCTAGCATCTACATCTCCTGCAAATAAGTATTAATTTTTTCCGTGTCCGCAAATATTGCATACATTTATAATTTTTACAATAATACAAATCCTTTTCGCTCAAGTGTAGTGTAAATGTATCTTTTAATTTTTTTTATTACCTAACAATATGCTACACAGTTAATAAACTACTGAAATCGAATACATCCTTCATATATATTTTTTTTAAGTTTTCTTACATAAAAATTCGATATATATTCACAATTTTTAAGTTCATTCTTTCATCAAATAATAAATCAAATATCGTCTCCTTATGAATAGAATTTATAGTTTTTTCTTGTCCAAAAATATGGTGAACAATTGCAATTTTCAAAACAACACACACTTATACTTTTCTTCTAAACATATTATTATGAATATTTTCATTAATTTTTCATCCGAAAATATGGTTTACATTTTGATTTTTTTTTTTGTATTCTTGTACATCTTATGCCTTCAAACTGTCTTGTATATAATTCTTGCATTTATTTTTTATCCTTTAAAATGTTCGTGAAGATTTTTTGCGTATTGTTTTGTAGTTCCGAACGAAATAGTGAAAGCAATAACTTATGGTTCACCATGTTAATAGCATCATATTGCCATTTTTAATCTATCTTACATTGCGACAAATTTTAAAGTCTGAAAACATGACACTATTTCACTAACAGATGCTCTGTCTTAGACTTAAACTTTACCTTATAACACAGAATAGTTCGGTTCAAAGTGTTTTGTAGGAACTGATATTTTCAATTTAATTTGTTATTAATTTTTAATTCTTAATTTGTTATGATTCTACTTGCAACCAATTATACTTGACAGACTACTTGCAGCTCATTTATTTGGAAATAAAAACAGAAATGTTTCAATATAATGCAACTTTTTTTATTTTAAAAATTATCTGAAAATATTATAGCATTTTTACGGACAGCTTTTGAGGTATTTGAGGGCCTACAAAATTGATTCGAAGTTTGTGAGTTTATAAAATTTAGCTGTTACATCAATTCTTCTCAAAATTCAGATGAAGATAACTTAGACACTCTGTGTTTATACGATAAAAATTTCTGTAGTTTACAGGCTTTCGTTCAATGCATATCAAAGTATCAAGAAATAGATGTCAACAGGCATTGAATGTTGTTCTGTTTTAACATGGGAAAAAAGTAGCTGAAGCCAAGAGAATGATTAAGTTGGCTTGAGTTGAAATTGCATCAAAGTATAAAACAGTTAGAACAGTTAGAAAGTGGATTTGTGGAAAAAATTATAGTCTATCCATCCGTCCGCAGCAAAATCAGGCTAGGAAATGATCTTCAACTTGAGTTGATCTTCCCGATCATGGATGATATAAGAGACCTGTCTCGACACTGATTTAGATCGATGCAATCACATTTACCAGAAGAGCGGCTCACAAAAGTTGAGAATATGTGAAAATGGGTCAATGATTAGTACGCCTCGAAACAGTGAAGTTTCTACTGCAAGAGCATCCGTAACTTATCCGATAAATAGCAAAAGACCATAAAGCCTAAAATTCAATTCTTTGTTTTGTCACTGCCAATATCCCAGTTGTATACTTTCTTATGATTTGAGCGGAAAGGTAAACGAGACATCATGCGAAAAAAATTTTAATCACTTATTTCTTTTAAAATCGCTGTACGCTGAATGTATAAAGATATAATCATCTTCCTTTTCAGTAACTTGTTTTTCTAATAACGTACCTTACATCTAATCAAAAGTCAAGGAGATGGGTAATTCTTTAACAAATCGTACGAAAACTCCCAACGGATCTACATATGCACCATCGATTTTGAACAAAAATTCATGGAAACGTGAAAAAAGTCGTCACGAATATGAATTAAGATCGAAAACTTTACCAGCGCGCACCGGTGCAGCTGCAGTAAACTTAGAGCCAACGGCCATAAAATCATTACCAAAAACAACAAAAACTGCAGCAACTTCAGCAACAGCACCAACTGCACAAAGCACAGGTGAAACATCGCGTGTTTTATTTTTATTGTATTTGATACATCGCACATGGAACGTTTTAACAGATAATAAAAGCAAAAGGTATACATGTTTTTAAGCTTTCAAAAAGAATTATTTTAAAATTTTCTTATTTTCCTTTATTTTAGTTCTCATCATAGTCAATCCGTGGCTAAAACTGTTAATGATTCGGCATATTTTGAATCGTCTGATTGTTCTTTGGCCATAACAGATTTTCGCGGTGGCGGTGGTGATTCTGTTTCGCAGTGTTGTTCCCAATATTCATTATGCAGTTGTAGTTCGTGTTATAATGAATTGCAACAACAAAATATTTATAGCTCTATAGATGAAGAATATTCACAGGATTCTATAGGCGAAAAAGTGAAACAATTTAATAAAAAGTAAGTGGTTTTTGTTTTTTAATATTGATGCTACAAATTTAATTTTTATTATAGAATAAGCAATCTATGCCGTCTATATGCCACATGATTCGCTAAAGTATTGCTTAAGAAACGCCAAGCTTTTTCGTCAAACGAAGATTATTTCTTTTTTAATTTTCCTCACACACGAAAAATATATCTCACGTAACAGAAAGTCGATAAAGCAGAGTGACTTAAAATTTACTTTTCCTTTTTTTTTTGATTAGAAATGGTTAGCGTCTAGGATAATTATTCGTTCAACCCGAAGTTAGGCAACATTTTTCAATCTTAAAAAGTGTTTATAGTTGGAAAAATATAGAGACTAGTTTATTTATACATAATATTTCCAAGAGCAAGTTAATATATGTTGCTCTATGATCATTATTTACTGTATCTCTTAATCTAATTTTCTACTTCTTTTCATAAGCCATTAAAATAATTTCTAATAAACCGTTGAAAGGTTAATTTGTTCATTTGTTTCTTTATCATAAAGTTATGACGTTTTAATAAACAGCTTTTCTTTCCCTTACCCAAAAATGATTATATCATGCACATTGTATAAGGCGATGTATTATTATAGTGCCTCCGACTTATCATCATTAAATTGTTGCTTCTCGAAAATTTGAAAAAGCTCATTCCTACTTAAAATTTGATCATCCAGAAAAAATTCTTATCGAGCAATGTCTAGCAATTATAGAATCTTGTGGACTATATTTTTGACTAGTGTTGAAATTAATTGCTGTAATTCTTAATTTCTTTTTATGTCATTGCCACGCGTATTTATTTTTTTTCATATTATTTGATATTGAAGAAAGTTTAACATTAGATAAGGATCTAACAAATTCACAGACATCTTTAAAGCGTTTTTGGCATAAACTCTTGGCTTTAATAAAATTGAAGATTTTAACTATTTTTCCAACTTGATTTAAAAGTGAAATTTCGAATAAATTCTCTACCGAAAATGATTCTTTGATCCTTAATTGCGTTCTGCTGGATTTTGCCACTGTTTGTTTCCCGTACTTAAGTATTAATGGAAACTATATTAAATTGATTGAACTTTACAGTAGTTTTTTAATTTTTGATTGATTTATATTGCCATTTTAAATATCCCTATAAAGTTCTATCATTCTACGTTAAACAAAATGCATTGAAAACTGTTCGGTAGTCCAAATTCGTTGCATTCGTGCTTTGTTATTCACCTAGACTGATTTTTAAATATCTGAAGCTAATAGTTTCAATACTTTTTTATATGAGTACTACGCACACGTCCAAAATATGTGAAATAAGAAAATAAGTACGATGAGCGGTTAAAAAGTTTATTTCACTCATATTTTATTGCTCATATTGTTAGCTTATTGTTTATTTACACTAACAACAATAGTACTAAGAAAAAATGAAGAAGAATATAGTGAGAAATTGTACGCTATGAGAGAAAAGCATATAATAATGTATGTGCTAAAGTATGAACTCACTTTTAAAGAGATTAGTACGTAAGTTCAAGTTGCAAGAGAATAGAGAGAAAAACAAAAACAAGCCTGAGAGCAAAGCATATAAAATTAAAGAAAAACTCTAAACAGGCAGTTAAGCTAAGATTAGAAAATTGGTAGTAGATCAGTATTATACAATTAACCGCCTAAATAGGACATAAATGTAAAAAATCGTTCATTTAAAAATCAGCTTAAAAGTGTTAAAAACGACAAAATTAAGAAGAAGAAATTAACAATAAATAAATAAACTAAAAATTTTATATGCAACGTTGAATTAATAAATATTTTACGGTTAATGTTAATGTTTTTTTCGTTTACATATTTATATAAACTTGGACAAAGTGAAAGAGGTCACTATTTTTCTTTTGTTAACGTTCGTTTTTAAAGATCATTTATATCGATAAAAATATTCAGTTGTGTATATTTTATTATTGTCGTAAACAATTAAAATAATTAAAGCCAAGTTTGTGCGAAATGCGTTAAAGAAAGCGCGTCACATCACGTTTTGAAAAAAAACTCATCAAACGTATGCCGCAATACGATAAACACTAAAAAGAGGTAGCGATTTTATTAAACGGATCGGTATATACTTATGTATAGATTCATTCATATTATGTTCGCAGAATAAAATATATAATAATGGTAAATAATCTTGGCTAAGACTCAACAGATTCTTATTATATTGTGGAATTTTGTTGGTGAGATTATGAGCCAATTTATCGATATTGGACTTTTCATTTAGTTAATATTGACGTACGAGTAGTACAAAAATGCCTACATTTGCCAAAAACTTCAACAAAAAGGAAATTTCGATAAATTTTGTTAACAATTCGCAATTGATCGACTACTAGCTCCCAAATTTGATATAAATTAATGTGTGCATCAAACGGAGAAGCAAATAATAAAATATTAGTGGAAATGATTGAAAACTACCATCTAAAAATTTTTTGAAGTCCTTTCTCAACTGTCACTCTATATTATTAGTAAAGTTCATTTCTCATTCATGCGTCTTCTTCTACGTTTTTCACTGTTGCTACAGTTAGGCAAGATTTCCTTTACAATCTAACTTTGTGTGCAAAACCCGAACTAGATCTTTTTATAATTACACCCACTACCTGAACATACCCAATACTTTAACTACTACTACTTTAACGGCTTTACAGGGTAGCATACTGAAAGAGGCATCAAAATCCTTTGCAAGTGATGTGAATTATTGGCGAAAATATGCCTCAACTATCGACTAACTATCTAGATGTCAAGATTAGTCTTTTATCATCATAAACAACTCTCCATATAGACTTTCAAGAAGTATTCGTCCGTTTTTCATTCGCTACTAATGCGAACATGACTACCATCAGATACTTCAGAACTTATTTCAAAGCATCTGAAGAGCATAATACCAATAAAATATTTAACTTTATTAAAACGATTATATTATCCATCCACTCTGAAAGGAGTACAACCGTTCGTTGTTACTGTTCATAACACATTAGTTCACGAATTGATTTCTTGAGTGTCAAAAAATTATAATAATAATTATAAAAGTACTGTTTTTTAATTACAAAGGAAAAGTTATAATTTCATTACAATACTAAATTGAAATTTTTTCGTTCCGTTGCTTGAAAATTCCAAAGTTTTGCGACAATTAGAAACTTATCTTAATATTCGATCTGTTCACATTTTCAAGCTTTCACTACAATTCCAACAAACGTTATAAAATTCTTAATATTAGTTTAGCAAAAAAAAAAAAACAAGCGCAAACAACGAATCTTTCTTTGCTGAGATTTTTTTCATTTTGATATTCGATACTAATCGAAACTATTTAATATTTTTGCTTTTTATTAAATCTTCTTTGTTTTCATTTTCACTTTTGATTATCAGCTTTCGCTAAGGCTTCATTGTGATTTTGCCATTCAAAAATTACAAAATATTCAAATTAAAATCAATAACTCTTCTAAGAAATTTCTATTCACATAAATGAACGAATCTTCAGTTTCAGATCCGGGATATTTTAAAATGGCAACCAATCATCTTAAAATTATAAAGAGACTGTGTAAAAAGACGTTTAAATTTAATTTGAGGTTCACTGCTTTATTTTGTAACCTTTTTCTTAATTTAAATCATCGTAACCTCTTCTGTCTATACAACCGATGCTTTCCCGTTAACATTCGCACGATGCTCGCTTATGATTTATTGCTTAAATTAAAAAAAAAAAAAACGTCGTAACAAGAAAGAAAATTATTAGTTTTTTTTATGAAAGAATCATAATTACTTTCACACCAAACTTTTAGGTCGCCTTGCATTCGTAATAAGTTTTAATACGACATCTACATGAAATCATTAACTCTTTTAATAATAAAAGTTTAAGTTAAAGTTTTCTTTGACTGCCGATTACATTTTTCAGTTATTGTAGTGGTGAATTTATTGACAGAATTATGTTCATTTTGCGATTTGACATTCTACCTTAATTGCTACAACCAATAGAATTCTAACGTATACATACTTCTAATGGTGATTTGGATCAAGTTTTTTTTTCAACCACGCCATTATATTTGAGAAACAAGATCATTCATTTGCCCTAACGGGAACTGGACCCTTTTGAGATAATTTCTGCACATAGCGGTCAAAAGACTCTCCTCGTACCCCCTGAGTCCTGCTGTGGGTAATCACACGGTCTTGGTGGCCAATTCACATAACCAACACGTAAAATTACACACCCGAGAAGTTCCACACGCAGCGAGCTACTTGTGACACCGTCCTGTTGAAACCACATATTTTCAACAGTCGAGCATGCGTTTCGATAATGTGTGGGCCTTAGCAGTTTCTTCATACTTCTTCAGAGTTTTGTCTGCAGTGCGCTGAGATCGATGATTATGTCGATCATAATCTGCTTACGAAACATGCCTACTATAGAATGAACATTTTTGCACTAAGTTTTTATTATTTTAATACGTTCAGCGGCTTTTAAATGATCCACATTAGAAAATCACAAACATTACGCTAAACATATGATGCCCTGTATGATAGCTATGTTTGACATATGGTACTGAAATAAATTGGCCAAATCCGGACTACGAAATCGATCACCCTATATATTTTTATATTACTCATAAGATACTTTTTAATTTGAAAAAATCGTATGACTATTTTATACGTGGAAACGTTCTACTCTGCTATACTTTATAAGAACTGCATGAAACAATATCACAAATGACAACAACAAAAAATTATACGCACCTGCTGGCTTAAATGGCGGATATTCATCTGCTGACGTAAAGTGCTACATTATTGAGACGAAGGGTCACAAAACGGTTCTTAAATAAATTTGTTCTTCGATAATAATAAATTAAAATGAGTTTATGATGCGAAAGCTTCTACATCGGAAGTATTTCACCACTTTCTTCGTTTCGGCAAATGTGGTACTTTATTTAGCTTTCCTTTTTTCCTTTTTAGTATTTTTGAAATCCTGCAACACACTCCGAACTGGAAACCTAGCATTTTTGATGTCGTTCTTTGATCTCCAAGAGTTATAACAGAGTACGCACCAAAAAAAAGCAAACACTAAGTGACTAGATTTGGGCACCTGTCTACTGATTCTAAACAAATTTGTAAGACTCTCAATAATATTCTTTCCGAGAGACGCTATCTACACTACGACATATTGAAAAGGCAAATATTCGAGAAATTTATGTTATTGACTTTACTTTCAGTCGTTTATAATATTCGTCCTATTCCTTTTAGCTTAAGAGTTTATTTCATTGGGTCTAAATAAATCCTAATAATAATAGCTTTCTATTTAGCATTATTTTTTAGTAAACGAAAAGCATTTTGCTTTCAGCTTATTTCTCAGACACGAATCCAACTGTATAAACGTGAATTTGTATCCAAACGTGATCATATATATCGTAAGAATAAATTTTCAATTTAATTTTTAATCATTAATCATTTACTATGCTATTGATGCTTTAAATAATGTGAAGTAAAATGAATTGTTAAGCAACAATTAAACGGTCTATAAATTATTGAGGTTACAAATCAATTATTAGCTCCCCATTCACATACATATTTATCGATGCTATCTACATATTATAGTTAGGTCCAATGTTTTTTATACGAACTAATAATTCAACGCATTTGTTTTTGTTCGTAGAATACACACCTTTAGTATGCCATAAAAGCGATATTACAAAATTTGTGAAAGGATTTACTTCAATTTTAGTTTAGATCTTCAATTTATGTGGCACTTTGAGCGTCTACGAAATTTTTCTTCTTCTTCTCCGGATATCACAATTTTTTGTTGTAGTTCTCTTTTAAAATATTTGAGTAAAACTTTAGTTTTAACGGTATTTCAATCAAAGTAATAGTTATTGCGCTTTTACAAAATAAAAAATAAAAAAAAAACAAAAAAGGAAAAGAATTTTTACATTAGAACATAAACAACGACTTATAGAAGATGATAAAGAAATAAAAAAAGCACGTAAAAAAAGAAGCACAGAAACAGATTATAAAAGTTGAAAGCACACAAATCATACATTAATCCCAATATAAAAAATATAGCTAAAGGCTTACACAACGTCAATTATATTGATTATGAGATTTTGTGTAACAAACGCCAGCAAAGATTTGCTGTTAAGACTCTTAAGCAAGCAGAAAAGCGACCATCGTCATCAAGTAAGCAATCATTGAGGCATTCGTTCTATGCATCATTGCATACATAACATAAGCTTACGTACGCATATGCTTACGTATATATGTGTAATGGATAACGATCCTTTGAAAATAAAAAAAAAAATAAAAATAAAAAAAAAACAAGAGAAGAGGAAACAAATGAAGTAAAAAAATCAACAAAGTATAACAACAGCTACTTTTCTACTTATAAACCGGACAGTAAACTCTTTTTTTTTTATTATTATTGCTGCTGTTGTTGGTTGCTGTTACTTATCTTACTATTATTGCTGTTGCTCTTGATGCGTTTGTCTCAATACAAGTACGTGTGCATGTGTTAGGCTAGTATTTCTGCAATTTTTCTTGAGATCATTCACTTGCATTCTAACGGTAAAACGGGTATTTTTGCCTATACACACACGCAAACACATACACACACATACACACGAATATATTAAGAACTACATTAGCAATAGTAGCTATGAACCGCGACTACACCATTCTACAGAGCATGCATACGCCAAGATATGTTTACGTTTGGTGCTGTTTGTTGTTGTCATTGTTCATGTTGCCATTGTTGTTGTTATTTCCAATACAATTTCTTTACTCAAGCGCAAAGATGAAGATCAATATTTAAACAAGTAAGAAAGTTGTATTCATCTTAAAACAAATCTTGAGTATCCCACCTCCTAAAGTAGATTTTAAGTAGTCTAAAATATATTGAGCCCATATATTGAGTTGAAAAATAAAAAATTTACATCAAAACTCAATATCTATATATGCAGGCTGATCTATTTGAAAACAACTTCAATCACTGAAGTCCAGTAGGAGGGCTCAATATTTTTTAAATTTCGTAATGTCTACAAATCTGTTGTTCCTTAATCGTAAGAATTTGCGCAATTGAGAGCATTCTTCACTTAAATTTGTTAAATAAAACAATTTCTTTAAGATTTTTTCTCTGTTAAACTTCACAGCTCTTCTTGGCGAATTTAAGATATTGTTCCCTATAAAACCCCTACTGTGACAACAAAACCCCCTTGTGACAACAACTAGCAATGAACGAATTGACAGACATGCCTAAGATAAGTTGGAGCCTTAAGTGATAATCTGCATTGGCATGAGCTCACCCGTGACAATAGTTCCGACATCTTTCGACATCATTACCCAATTTTTTTATTTTTTTATCTACATATGATCTTATAGCATCCGTGCTTTCATTGGTTCTCTTAAATTCTCTGCCGGATAGACTCTACTTGATGAAATTTTCGACAAATTATTTTTATAGTTACGACCATGGACCTTATATCTTCTTTTATTAGTATCTATCTTCGTTTAACTGTGACTCATGTCATAATATTGTTAGTATTCTTGATCTTTGCTAAATATAGACCTTAAAAAAATGTCTACCGAGTGGAACGAGAAGAAAGATTATGAAATTTTCATTTCTGATAATTGTAAGCGTACACTTTCAAACTTGATCTATGCGCTTAAACTAAGAATAACTATTTCAAATTTTGATTTTTTTTCGCAAGTTTTGTCACTTTCTAAGTTCACAAGTAGATAATGACGCCTATAAAAGCTTTTACACTCGATAGGATCTCTGTGTTTCGACAGCGTTATAAACAGATCAGTTAAATTATTATGGCACCATCTTTGGATAGTAAGTGTAAAAATTACTGCCAGTCCATAGATTTACAGAGAAATAATAATAATAAAAGAAATCATTTTAAATTTGTTTTTTCTTTGTTTTATTTAATAGTTCTCGTTTTCCTTCCCATCTCGCTTGTATATTAGAAATAACAATGATGTGTCATGATGATGATGATTATGATTAAAAATATTAAAAAACTATTTACCAACAATCATTCTTAAACAAACACACAAGAGAGTTTTAATCACCGTCCAGTAGAAATAACAACAAAAAAGCATTAATCTTACACATACGCGTACATATATATGACCACAACTTATAGAACCAGACCTATAAAATCAGCAAAACATTCATTTTTCATAGTATGCTGTAGTCTTAACCTATTTCGATGGAAGACAAAAAGTGATAGAAAAACACCAAAGAAACGATGTCAAGCACATATAAAGAGCCAGAGATGGAAGTGGAAAGAAGAAAAGACTAACAATCATGTCCTAAATTTTGCTGTCAAGTGTGAAGTTGTTTTTTTTTTTTTTTGGTACAAGACTGACTAGATAAAAAAAAATCCTTAAATAAATCTAATAATAGAGAAGAATTTTTCTCAAATTTCTTTGTTTCTTTTTCTTTTTTCTTGTACATTTCTATTGTTTTTTAACTTTAAACAAATGTTATCGTTTTTCATTTTTTTGGAGAAAACAAACCATTTTCCATTTTTACTTTTAAAAACAACTATTGTTTACGTTTTATTAGCAGGTCATTGCCTTCAAGGCAGGTCAAAGTTAAGTTAAGTTAAACTACGATCGCTCTTTTCAAATCAATCTTGAGAAATTAATTTTGTTGATCAAACTTACTCACGATGTTGATAATGAGGGTTAAGCTTCGATCGTTTGTTTAACTGTTTAAAACTTTTTCTATGTCACCTAATTAGTTGAGATTTCATCATTTCCTCTGACTTATTCAACTGATTAAAAACTTTCTTCTCAATGATGCAGCAAAAAAGAGAAAAAAATATTAATTTATACTTCTATAAATTTCAATAAAAAAATTAAAACTGACTTTAAGTCCGAATGTGTCATGTTGCCATTTGTGCGAGCATATTCTCAGAAGTGTCCAGTCTAACAAAAACAAATAAGACAAGTAAGCAAACAATATACGGCTAAACCGAATGTTTTATACCCACCACCTTTATCTTCAAAAATAAGTCGAAAAAACTACATTTGGATACTCTATGATATGAGGTAGGCGTCACAGACTTTTCCGATTTTTATAGAATATCCTGAACATTTTTATTGTATAGTTTATGAGTATTAAGCAAAACATACCAAAAGTAAAGGTGTCTTCAGCTTATATAGCACTGTAGGCGCATCTTTCGACGGACTTGGTTCATTTTCTGCACCATGGTACGTGCAGCAACTCTCAATGTTTCTGCCAAATTTAATCCGCAGATCTTCATTTTGCACAATATAACAAACGGGGATTGCACAAATAAGGAAACCGGGATTGGACAGGCGGACACGTTTAGATGGATAGAATGTTTGAAAGTTGATCTAACAAATTTTTTCACAAAAAAAATTTAATTTCATTACTGTATTTTGTAGAGTGGGCGTGGTGAATTCTTTCCATTATGACTCCATTTTGTAGAGTCTCTGAAACTTCCTTCCGGGCGTTGCATACAAAACGAAAGAATGAATATACCCCTCATCTTCGGTACTGGGCATAGAAATGAAAGGTTTGAAAAAACAATCTTTATTTTTGCACACATTAGCTCGATATACTCTCCGAATGATATTCATTACTGCGCTGCCAAATCCAGTCTACAGCGTCTGAAAACAGAGTACACCTATTAATTATTGGCAAATTTTTGATGAACGAACCTTTTTTCCAATTTTGGAAAGAGAAACTAAAGCAAAGGGACTAAGTCCGTCAAATAGCTACGTGAGAAAACAACTTACAACTTTAACGATATCGAATATGGAAAGTTATCTTGATGAAACATCGCTTTTTTCTTCGGGAAAGGTAGCCGTTTCTGTTCATTTCTTCTATTGCTTGCGGTAATAAGTTTTCATAAATGCCGCTTCTGATTATCTTTTACTTTTAAATCAATTGATATCAACTCAAGCGTATCCGAAGAGAGTGAAACTGCGATTTTGCTAGTAATTAGCTTTCTTTGATTGTTTTGAATGTTCATTCTTCTCAGGCATGAAGTAATTGATTCATTTTTAACCCATGGTTAAGAATTAACATAAAAAGTCCACGCAGTAAAACTATTGTATTGTAGTGTTGTATTCTCCACCGAAGGACGAGGATTTTCAAAAGCGGCATATCTGTCCGTCCGTTTATCCATCTGTCCACCTGCTTGTCTCTACAAATAAAACCATATATGAAAAAAACCGCGATCTCGAAGCTTTTCAAATTCCCATATTGTGAATCAAACTCGGGACATCTAGCTGGTTGCCGCCAAACAGTATGGCAACTTAAGTCGCTATGTTCAGACGTTCACAAATACTTTAGTGCAAAAATTTATTTCTTTGATCTAAATAGATTGTAATAATAATACAACAAACTAAAAATTTATATAACAAAGCAAACAAGTAAGAATCTTAAAAGAAGAAAATTGGAAAAAGCTGAATTTCGATACACTGCAATATTGGATGGGTGTGGCTAATTTCACTTATTTTTACATCGAAGAATGTGGGTATATACGTTTTGTCAAAATGTTTACGACATCCATTCAGTGGCTCCATGAAGTACATACATTCTTGATCAGTATTAAATTTTGAAATGACTTAAACACGTCCTCGCATCCGTTCGTTCATCTATGTAACGTCTGTGGTAAACATTGCCCTAGTCGTAAACGCTGGCTGCCATTGAAAATGGGCCAAATCGTTCAAGGCAAACGCCTAGAGTGCAAAATAAATAACATCTTCTCGTTCTGGATTTTTGGTTCTTCACTCACAAATTGCAACAAATATGCAATTAAATTTTCAATGTGTATTCTTCAAAAATGAGAAAAATCAGTCACGTCTGCCGAACACTGAAGTTTAGTTTCTTGTTGATTTTTTTTCAGAATTAAATTGAAGAGTTTAAAACACATTCAGCCACCGCCGAATATAATTTTCTCACTTGTCTATATATTTATTTACATGTGCATTATTGGCTGTCAAACAAATACTGATACGATGACGACACTGGTATCGTCTTTAAAATTCTAACTTAAGCTTCATAGAGTTCGATGATAAACATCTTTTTCGAACTACGATCACTGTCTTCGTTAATGAGAAATAAAAAATTTATGCGCATTTTTGGTTGGTTGATATCTTTTCGTAACTTACTGCTGTCTCACATGTATTCACACTTCATAGGTGTTCAACTCTGTAGCTTATTTGTTCGTTTCAACTTACTAATTGGTAATCCAACATGTATAAATTGGTAAATAGGTTAGTCATACTTACCTTGGGAAATTTGTTAAGCCCAGAAGTTCTTATTAGAAAATCATTTCACTATCTTATATCCTCTTATAGAGATGACAGTGAGTTTCATCTCACTCGAAATAATTTTTTTTTAAATCATGATCTTTTGAACGCATTTCACCCACGCATATGGGCCATACGTGTGTTCAAAAAAATGAAAATTAGCACTTCCCGTTAAAATAACATAAGTGTTAAACCTCAACAGTATCTAACAAAGTTTGGAAACAAAGTTTGGTTACGTTATTTTCCACATAACAGTGAGAATAAACATATTTTTGTGCATCTTTCCTTAGGTGATGAATATTAAAACCGATAAAACGAGAATTAGTAGTAACGGTCCTTACTATTAACGACGATATTATTAATTTTTGAGTCTTATTTATGGTCACTTTTTTGCTTACATTTCCTATATTTGCAAAGATTAGTGAACAGAAAGGTTCTCAAGGACTTGTAGTATTATTGTTGGGTGTGAAAACAATTTTCGATTGCGCTGAATCTTTTATATCCTAGAACCTGAAAAATAAACAACAAAAAAACAAAAACTCGAAAACAAACCAATAACATAAAAAGTTTAATAAATTGTCATATTGGCTGCATGCAGCCGCTTTTTTCCTTTTTTGCTCAGTGACTGTAACATCACACCCATGGGGTGTATTGTGAAGCATTTATCGTAGTATTCTTCGAAGTTTTTAATAAGTAGTATGTATAGAATATTTTTGCTTTTGACTATATACACACATGCAGTTATATAGACGTGTCTTTTGGACGACTTTGCACATTTTTTCTCAAATTTGAAGGCGTTATTGAGAGATTCTTACGTTACACATTAAATAGACGGACGGACGAAAAAGCGAACGTGCTTGAACGATTCACTTTGTAGTGTCTCCTGGTTACTGCAAACGTTTTGAAAAAAATTAATAAGTTCCCACCCGTGAATGATGAATATAAAAGTTAATATTGCCAGATTGTAACTTACGTCTGTTACGTTCATTCACAATTCTATAGTTGTTCAGTACTTTATCATATTTGCTCGGCCGTTCAACTCATTTATCGATAAATCACAAGTATAGATCGGCGAATCAATTTATTGTATTTTGAACAGTACAACTCTATAACTACATTCAGTGAATCAGTAAATGGAGCAGCACATAACACCCAATGAACTTTGTTAAATTTCATTGGTTTTGAATGCACGAAACGAAGCCAAGCTGTTAAAAAGAAAAATTAAATGTACGGTAGAAAGAAAAACTATACAGTAATTAAAGTAATATTAAAAAAAAAATTTATTTAATTAAAGTTTTCGAGCTTTTATTATTTTTTTTTATTTTTTGTTATATTGTAGACATTAAGAAAGTGATACTCGCTTTGAATCGCACTTTAAATACTCATGTGAGCAGTAAGAAATAAAGACTGCTAAGTCGTTTCCCTCTTTCTACGTTGTCTTACTTAATACATATATAGAGTTTTAAATTTATATCACCTACACACACGCACACACACGCTAAGAACCTTCACAGGAAGCTCTAAGCTTGTAACTGATAAGGGCGTGAGAACGGATTAGCGGATCGAAATGGAATTTATAGAAGTAGATTTTACATTATATATATATACAATTATATATATATATATATATATATATTTACATTATATACATATAATTTATAAGGAGTCTCATGCTTCTTCTTCGCCGATGCGTATGAAAACTTTTCTTTTTCCAATCTCTGTTCATGCTTATAGGCAAATTAGAAATAATAATAATCAAAACTTTCATAATAATAGAAATTTTTCAATTTGCACAAATGAAAAATTTGAAAAAAAATTTTATTATAATTTCCATTGCAAACAATGTAAAAATAACAACAACAATTGCGAATGGAGTTGTAAAGCGCACAACTAATAATGACGTTGAAAATGATGAAGATTTTTATTAACAACATTTTTAAAGTAGACCGGAACAAAACAATACTTTTTTCTTGTCATTAACGTTTGTTGGTTTCTTGTTCAGTATCAAAATTATGCAGACTTAATAAATTTGTCATTCCGTTTGTTATATAAGACGACTAAGACAGGAAAGAAAGGAAGTTTTATATGCAAACTGACGCAAATATATAAATTGTAGAGTTTCACTCTTATCCGCTGTACGTCTGTGATGACATGGCAGGCAGCCTGTTGGAAACATTTTCGCCCTAAATTATAGATCATCTTAGAAAACACATCTAATCCGCTTATAAATTAATTCTTAATAAGTGAAAGAGCTGTCCCTTATATTTTGATTATACATCAGCGAATTTGTAATTATGTAATGAGATGTATGAAGGATTCGCCCTATGTCGAATGTACATATATGTGGCCTTCATAGTTGTGTTGTATGATACATCTTTCAAAAATACAGTTTCGTTAAGCGATCTTCTTCAGAATATTTCGAAATTACGTGATGGGCATTCAAGATGCGCTCTAAGCCAAATTACTAAGTATTTTTTCCTTTTCCTCTTTATTATTATTATGATGATTATAATGACGTTATGGTTAAAAGCAATCAAAACCATTACACCGTGGGCTAAAAATAAATTATTGCGAAAATATTTTATAAATAGTTGTTGCCTGAAAGTTAAAACTTAAATTTTACTTTTGCTTGCTTATAATTAAAAAAAAAGTTAGAAACGAAAATTTTCGTTTCTTCTTTTAAGTGAAAACTGTGGCAAATGTTTTATGTATTTAAATGACCTTTTTCTTCACCGCTGAGAAATTGGTAAATGTTTTTGTACACTTTTTCTACTTTTGATTCTATCTCTACCATCAAGCATAAGATTAATTAAAGAGAAATAATTGTTTTTATATTAATTTTTTTTTTGTTTTTGTTTTTTTTTTTGTTTTTTGAATAATCAGAGATTTTTTAAGCATTCATCTACACCAAGACACTAAGTCCAGCTTATATATCATTTCTATGGTACTTTCTAATTTTCATATCAAATCTTTAAAATATTTTCTGCAATGTGCATAAGCGTTCGTCGGTTTTTCGACTATAAACTTGCAAATTAATACCGACACAAAAGAAGACGACAACTCTTACTCATTTAATTATATAGTTTTCATTTATTAACCTAAATTTCATTTAAATAAACAAAGAGTTGTCACTTCAATTATAAATATTTAATATGAAAATTATGCTTTTATATGATTAGTGTAAAATTTAAGGCAATGAAAAATATATCATTTTAAGCAATGACCAGCATTCAGAGGATTAATGCTTATTGGGAAAAACATTTTCTGAAAGAAAAGAGAAAAAGAAAGCAGTTGTAAATCATAAACATTTAATTTGAATTTTCTCGTAGTAAACATGCATGTAGCATATAAATCATCAAAATGATTACTCCATATATTAGTTGTAAATCTAAAACACTAACCAATTGTGTTGTGGCATAACATACGTTCGACATAAGTGTTATGTTCTTTTACTCAGATAAATATTTTCACTTTGAAACAATATTTTTATTTGAAAGTTGTCCGTATTCTAACCGAGACAGATTCTTATCTATTCCTTTCTTCGCACAGGTGAAACAAATGAGCTGACCATATCAAAAATATTGAGAAAATCGAAAACAAAGGGTATAGGATAAAAGTGAGCGAGTTAGCAGGCATGGTAGGCACAGGAAAATTTGAACGTGGGAAAGTTATGCTAAATATGGATGATGCGTTTGTTCACAATCGAATAAAGCAGCAGTTCATACAACTCCAGTGCCTATTACCTAAAGGAAGGGCTTAAATTTTCTTCTCCACGCTTTCTATTCACCAGCCTTAATCCGCTCGAATGATTTCTCCAAATATAGCAGAATGATTCATTGGTGAGGGCTGTGTCAACAACGAAGGGGAGAAGTTTTGCGGTTGATGGTTACTTTAGAGAGCGCAATTGTTCTCGCTATAAACTGGGTCTCTGATCAAATGAAAAAGCCGCTTCAAAAAGTATATCGAAATGAAACAATATTGAGACAGAATGATACTTTCGCTTAATTTTTTTGTGTTTTCTTTGTCGGTTACTTCTAGACTACTTTACCAAGACCTATTAATTCGATATGACATCGTTGGGTCCAGAAACAAAGAGACTACGCTCTTAAAATATGCGTTAGGTTGTGAAATATGGACATCGATACTTTTACTATGTGTTACCTCATTCTTATTCAAAATTTAACCTTCCACTTAGGCAAAGGGAGAGTTGAAGCTTTCGATAATCGGTGAAAATTTGTTGAAAAGTTTCAACATTTTCTCTTGATAGGAACTTTGTCCGTATTTGTGAACAGATCAACTCCATAGTTGAGTTGAATGTTAATTAATATTCGAATACTTTATTAGTAAGTATTAACGACGAGTTTTAAGTTAATATTTGTTGTCGGTTGAACTTTAGATTTGTTTATTTACTTTTGACGTCTTTTTCGCTGATAAATGGCTAACAACCGGAAGTGTACACGCATAGTCTCAATTTCCTCTTTCTATCTTTGTAATTGCGAGCGCTCCGAAAACGGAAAACACTCGGACATGTGAACAGAAGATCGGAAAAAATAAAATAGTCTGCAAATCTTGTTTTAATTAAGTTCATGCACTGACCTCCTCTAACAACTTACTTTTACTTAACATAACTTTACATAAAGCTAGACCTTCAGCACAGCATTTTAATTAGAAACGGAGTAAAGCTTAAGCTTAAATAAAGTATAATAGCTTGAATATAGTTTAATATATCCTTTACACCGGAACATTTGAATGGAGTGCAAAAATAAATCACTGACCTTAACAAATCTGCTTTTTAAGGTCAATGTGTAAAAAATGTTCGTAACTAAAGGTGATAAAAGAGGCTTTTGCAATAAAGGTCAGTTGGTTAAAAATTTTACGATTCCCTGTGTAGTCGTGTTGTTGCATATCTTTCAACAATACCTACACTTTTCATAGAAGAAAAAATTTATAAAAAACTGAAATACAGTAACATGAGAAGTTGTAGTTGGTCAAGCTCAACTATACACAGTTACTGCAATACTTCGTTTATTTTCGTGATAAAGTACCAATATTATAAATAGCTTCTACACAAAAGAATGCTTTTTATGGGAAACGAGAGCATGAATTAGCGCATTAATAATTAAACTTACTTTTAATGAAAAGTTTTAATGAGAACCTATACATAAGGCGTGATTCTAAAATGGACCCACCTGGTCAAAATTTATTATAATTCATTTTTGTGCCAAATTATTGTTATGGTCCAATTTTCATCATAAAAGTTGAAAAATTAAACATTTTAAGCTTATGTTTCGTACAAAATGTTATAGGGGTAGTTCTTCAAAAACTGGGTTTAAACCGAGCCAAACTTTTCACATTCATGTTATATATCTATCAATGCTGTAGTTTTTATCAATTTTTATCGACAAATATTAAAAATTCTTTCATATGAAGATATTTTCCAAATAAGGTCTCATATCGTAAAAAAGTCCGATACAATATCATTTCCAGCAGCATTCAGACCAAAGCGTGTGAAAAAGCGTCAGAAAAGCAGATGAACAGATAAACTTAGATCAACAGATAAACTTAGATCAATTTTGAACGGATCGGTACTATAGAAAATGGGTGTTTTTGAAAGTTACTTACATCCTTAAAAACTTAATATGTCTTGTACCAGAAGTTGTGTAAGATATAATATAAAAACTGGCGCTTGTTTAAGCCGTTTATCAGAAAAATAGATATAAATATGTACTTGCTCGTAAAGATCGTTAAGGAGGTTCAAAGCCTGACAGTGCAGCATGAATTAATGTGATTTTTAGTTTGTTATTCGTTTTTGACTGTGCTATAGGTCACATCGTTTGAACTAAATAACTTCACAACATGATTTGAATTTAATTTTCAAGTTCTCCATAGCGACATATTTCGGTCATTCGCTCTATTATCTACCATCAGACCATAAATTTTTAAAACATCTTAACATAGAAATCACGAGTGCGATCTTTGCCCTCTAAACAGGGTGATTAGTCACACATCTTTCAAATTTGTGTTTTTTTTAAATTTTTCAAGTGGTTTTTGTATGAAGTTGCGCACGTCGATTCCTTTGAAAAACTTAGAAAACCATGTTCGCTATATATCGAACCTTGAACATTCATCAACTTATGTAAGCAGTTAATTATATCGTGAGAGTTAATTTTATCGTGATAGTAGCCTTATGAAGAATTTTTTATGTCAGACAATTTAAATTCTGGCCAGATTTTGAAATTGCCTATATAAGCACTCTCTCATCAAGTTTTTAATCGCTTTTTCCACTGGCTGGATAGCATGTTCGTCTATTTTCTTGAAACCACATATTAAAGAGCTTAAGTTTTTCTAATTACACGAATAGAAAACATACTAACATGTTCGAAGATGAATCATAATCAACAAATTCGTATCATTACCAATATCCTCAAGTATAACCGCATTATTCCATCTTGTAATTGAATTTTTCATCAACACTTTCTAAGTTAATCCGACTTTTTTAGAGGATATTTGCATAGATATAGACCATAAATTGGCTCTAGTGCTAGCGAAGGTAGGAAAGCGAAAGTTTTAATAAAAACTTTTAATTTTTATCAAATTTTATTGAAGCGTATACTTTATGATTATGAAATTTTATGACGGCTTCTGAATTTTTAAAATGTCAAAAGACATTAAAGGAAGCACAATAATAGAGTCTCAAAAAAAAGAAGCCATAATGTTATAACATTATGAAGGACGCTTCAGTCCTGGCTGTTGTAAGCGTATTTCTGAGCAAATACTGCCTATTTTGAAACTCAGTCGATGCTAGCCAACTAAGGATACGTGTGGAAAAATTGCGAAACCGTCAATGTTACTTCTCATTTATGCATAATTTCAATAATGGAAAAGACGAATAAGACAAGCACGCGCGAATAGCACCACAGAATTAATTAAAAATTACAAATATTTTATATCGCCACAGATGGCCATTGCTTGATATTTCAAGGGAGGTAAGGGTTTGTTACAAGCCGTACGTTTACTCGGAATGGTCTTTGCTTAGTAAACTTGGTTGCAGTTTACGAAAGTTAAGCTAAACTATCGTATAATCTCAGTTCATTTCTAACTAAAAGCGCTAAGCTTTAGAATAATCAACCGTGTTTATCTATCATGATAAGGAAACAAAGCATTGTTGTCTCGAACGTGTGGAGCATATAAAGAAATTTATGTGCTAATCATAAAACATTTATGAATCTTAGATGCAATAATAGTAGATAGCGGAAGGAAGAATTATTAATATTTGAGTAGAGTTGAAAATATAACTGACGTAGCTTTTGCATTGACATCTAATTAAGGTCATAAATACATCCCCGTTGAAACAACGATTGTAATATCTAGCAAAAAGAAAATTTCTCTTTTTCTTTCTTTGACAAAAATCGTTTGATTATCCCGTACATATTTGAACAAAAAAGAAAAAATCCTCTTATATACATTGACCTCCACCATCTGACTGTTAAACGTTCGACGTAACCTTTTCGGTAATTCGAATAAATAATGGGTTTGCGTGCTTTGTTTGACATATGCATCCCTGTATTCAATGGCATTGTGTACGACTGTGAATGAACAAGTGAATGAGAAGCTCAGACATAATTCAATATAAACAACATTAATGTCATCGTCAGCTTCGTTTGATAATGATGGTGATAAGGGGGAGGAGAACCGGTCCTTAGATGTATTTCAAGTGTTTCTTTCGTGTATTTTATTTGCGATTCAATTTGCATTGAATTTATGTGTTGGTAAAAGTGTTGAAGACAGACACTTTAATGTAAAAGCTTTTAAATGATTATATTGATAATTTTACTTTTTATTTTTTTGCTTTTTAAAGAGAGAAATTTGTATTTGTTGGAGAAATATTTATGTTCAAAATAACTTTAATTCAATGCATTGTTTGTTTAGTATAAAATTTATAATTTATTCAATAAGACAACTGCAATACTTGAAATTGATGGTTTCTGCGATTTCAGAGGTAACAGCACTGCAACGGCCCAAAAAAAAGGTGTGTTTTTACAATTTTTTGGGGCAAGGAAAGATGGTAGAATAAAATGATATTTGAGCGGGAGAAATATCAAAAAATGGCAACACTGCAGTCATTCTCTCAATACATTATTTAACTCTTGCACGCACACATGAAGAATGTTTTGAGCAATCGATTTGAGTGAAAGTACGTTTTAGATATAAAGCGCACACATGAAAAATTTATTGTATGATGGATTTTTAATTCTCAACCGAATAAAGTCGAATTACTGAAACATGAAATTATTTTTCGTTTTCCAAAAAAATATCCAAAGTACTTCATAAAAGTCAAGTAAAGCTGTAAAAGGAAAATATTTTTTCTACGTTTTTCCACCGATGCTATCCATTTTTTAAGTTAATTTTTCAAAAATTGTGCAGTGGGATATCGACGAAAAAGTAAAATAATCTTTGGAAAGGTGTCATCCATCAATTTTATTTTTAAAAAATTTGAAAATAAAATTTCTAAGAATTCTGCCTTCATGCGTAAAAAAACAAAAAGTAAAAAACCACATACGGCTGTGATCGAATCTTTTAAGTCCACCATTCTGATCTTAAAAAAAAACTAACTAAAAGCTAAATTGCGATAATCTACAATGCTGGTTAGAGCTTTGTTCATTTTTGTAGAATATACGGTGACAGACATACTTAAGTCGATTCAGAATTTGATGCTAATCATTGTGATCAATGTAAACATATTGTGAGACCTCTGAAGCTCAGGGAATGTACCCCATACTTCGGTTATCAAAATTAAAAATGTTCACTCTTTCACACCATTTTTAGTGAACACCGATATTATCCCTTCATTTTTAACAATGGAAAAATTTCTCTCTTCTTAATCAGAAAGAGATCGCTTTTAGCTTTCTATTTTCTTTTTTTTTTTTTTTTGATTTGTTTCCAAAGCAGAAACCACTCGCTCATTTTATATATCTTAAAGAGTTTATATAAGCTTACGAAATTTGATGTATATATTTGCATAATCTCGCACTGAATTTGAGTTTTAATGATTGTGCATTAAAACTATTGACATTTAGACGGGTGTAGCCCTCAATCTTTCGGAAAAATTTAGGAAACTTTTGTTAGAAAACACATATGTTTACACAACTAATCATGAAAGTTCGACAATGGAATCCTCAACACCATTGAGCGTCTTACTTTTTCTGAAAGTTTTCTTTTCTTTAGAAGATCGCAGCAACAAATTGTTCCTAAAAACTTAGTTTCAATTGCTCTAAATTCTAAAAATCAAAGCATCATTGTTTTCTATTCAAGATACGATCAATAAATTTTTTGAATAACTTTTCCTTTCATATTTTTATCTGTAAAAAGCTTTTCTATTGTATTAAAAACTATTTATATTCTATTGTTTAAACATCTTGCCTCAAACATTTAGAGTTATATTTTAAACGCAGTTAACAATTATCAACAATGGCTGTCAGTTCCTATACACAGAAATCCATCAAAAAATCCAAAGAAAACATTTTATTGTTTATCGTAGTGTACAATGAAGCCTTTCAAAACCACAATATAACCGGATGACTTTCCTTTTGCGATCATATTACATTAGAAAATAATGAAAAATTAATAAAACCGTCAAGAACAATTCAAAAACATGTTTTTTCACTTACTTTAAATATACTCTTTAAGAAATTCCACTTTAATGAAGACTTGATTTCTTGATTGAACAGCAATTTCTGATTATATACAACTAAACGCATTCTTCAGCTACATCTGCATTTAATGCGTTAATTAAGATTATCTATATATATTATTTATCTAACTGACTTCATAACCATTTGAAAAGCGAAACATTTTTATTTTACACTAACTTGTTTTCCATTATTATACGTTTGGCAATATCAAGGAAGGCGATACAATTTCTCCACTTCTTTCGTATTCTTTAAAAGTACATACAAACATTTCTCATATAAATAATGTATTATCTAATAAAATAGCGATAGTTATAATGCGTTACAAAACTTGAAAACTATGATAATAATTTTTTTAAATATGTTTACATCATTAGTTAGATAAGAAGACTAATTAAAACAAATCGACTACTCAAATAAGGCAGAAAGAAATAAGTAGAAATGGTTAAGCAATGTAATGTTTACTTACTATTATGCATTGGTTTTGCATTCAGCTGCGTAACTTTACAATGGTTTGCTTAACATTAAGCAAGAGAGTGAGTGCACATAAGAGTAAACAGCCCAAATGGTAAAAAAATTTTCTCTTAGAAATCTTCTCGACATCCTTATGAATTATTAAGATCATCAGGTCATATTTGTCTACTTGTCATTATTATTCTTAAAGTAATGAGATGATGATCATGGTGAGATATGGAAAATCTACACTTCAAAGTGATTTTCAGATATAAAATTTGAAGTCATTCCAGCTTAAAAACTAAAACAACTAAACGTTACAAAGTTATGTAACAAAATCTCTCGTAAATATTAAACAGTCTTTGTATAATACACTAGAAGGAGACAGAAAGGAAATACTTATGTAGCAATGGTTGATTGATTGAACGACAATTCTTCAATTCTTAAATAGTTCTCATAAATATTTTTGTAAATATTGAAAGCAGGAATCATTTTACATGCTTCTAACTTTTGTAAACACTTTTGCTACTCATTGTTAAACCAAATTTCTAAATATTTGCAACATGTACGATAACTTTCAGTTTTTTATTTCAAATTTATATACGCTTATGTGCACCAATGATATTGTAAACGAAAACGCAGACCAAGAATGTTTGGTTGATCAAGAAAATATATTTATAATACAATAATTTTTTATTCTTATTATCATTATTATTATTAAAATTTATTTAGAACAATGAAATAAATTCTTAGACTCAAAAAACATAGAATGAGCACGAGCAATTACGGCCTTCAGATGGGATGGTTGGCCCGATCGTTTCAATTAAGTTAAATAGTTTGTTTATACTGTGTCTTTCCGGGTATTTTCAGGAAGTCGGAAGGATTAGATGCTCTGAATATGAATTTTCGAACTAAGGAGGGGTGTCGGCGTTCGCAAAGTATATGTTCAAACGCAAGATTTTGTCCATAATTTCAAATTTAAGAAACACATTTCTTAAGGATCCATTGGAGTATTGCAACAGTATGTCCGAATTGATGCAACGAGCTTAGGATCAACATGACAGTAGTATGGATGGTAGTACTAATGACTTTGTTCGTTAAGTTTCCATTTCATTTTCTTTCGTTTTTAGAATATATTTTTGAAGGTAAATTTTCTTCATTTTCCCGTCCGTAATTAATGGTATCAAAGCAGTAGATTTCGCTGCTGCATCTGCGTGTTCATTTTCCAAGAGGCCAATATGATTCAAAAAATTTTAATTAAATGTTCATAAGTGATATTGTTAACAGAATTCCATCATCTAGGATTTAAGGAGATTTGCAGAGCTTTCGTGACTGAAAAACTGTCTATGATAATGATCGTTTTCAGTTTGGTTTGCAAAATAGCTAATGCTTCGTTTTGTAAATTTTGGAGCACATCCGTGTAGGATATATATAGATACATAGATTTTTTAAGACGAAAGACGATGGCCTTAAATTTCTTCCTACTGCTTCCTTCAATTAACAAAAAAAAACACAATCTTTTCATGTGTTCTAGATTATCATCCTGAAAGGTTTAAAAATATACTTTGTATATTATATATGATAGACGTTATGCGATATATATGATATATGATAGACGCATACGATATGCTTTACAGATGAATGTATATAACAAAGAATTGTTCTTCGCTCTTGACAACTGCATACGCAATTGCATGCAACCACACTATCTAATGCTGCTTGTTAAATATTAGTCGAAGGGAACTTCTTTTTGTCATTTAACCTATTAATTTATTTAGTTATTCACATTCACGTAAAAGTCCGAATAGCTAAAATCCCAAACGGATATGACAAAATAAAAGAAAATGAACTTAAGATTAAGACAAAATACTAATGAAAAGTTAAATAGTAACTGAACTTACTTAAAAATGCAACGCAACAATTTCTGTCAATTTCGTTTAGGGTTGTCCTTTATAATCTATTTTCTTTATAAATCCATAGAAATTGCTTATCTTTTTTATATCTTCCTTCTATTCTGTACTCATGATGCCAACCCTTCGTTTCAAAGTCGTTAACTGGATTTCAATTACTTTCGATCTAATATTCTATCAGGCTGCGAAAGAACAACTTTCTTTTTGCGAAGATCTTAATTTTTTTTCAAACCATCATCACCTAATGGGAAATATTACCGTATCTACAAGGTTCACATGAGCATGCTTCTAAACTGTTTGCTGATTTCTACATCTGTGATATATTTACAGAAATATGCAGAATAGAAAAGGACACGAGACTATGTCTTTAAATATTAAAACTCCTTTTGAAAACGAAATCAATTCATTATACACTTTCAAAGTACCTAGTACCCTTCTCTAATGTAATATGATCATGCGATGATACGCATTTCTCAAGGATATAATATAACTTTCCTTTATGAGGGCATTACTCTTTATAATGTGTTTCCCGCTAATTCTACTGCCTTCCACTCGTTTGCTTGCTACTCTAAAGCTTTCTGCTTATTAATCTTAAATAGTAAATTTCAAAAAGATTTAATACATATTCCAAAAATAATAAAAACAAAACAAAGGAAAATTTATGTTCGTATTTTACTTCATTTCTTACATTTGCAAAAAAGTATTTAAAAAAGGAAAACCTCGCGGAACTTCATCTATCAAACAAAATTTCCATAAACTTAAAAAAAACGAAAAAAAAAAATATATATATATACATATATTTATACATATATGTATATTTTTTGCATAACTATTGAGGAAAAACGTCATAACTTTAATTATTTGTTTACAACATAGTTACGGTTAAGTTGCGTGTATGACTTTAGGTTTTTAAACTCAATTGAATGGTAGACAATTGTTCAGTAAACAAGGGCTTTATTATGAATCGATTTTTTTTTTACCAGCTTGTTAGAGAAAATTTCTCATATTGTTTGTAACGATATGAGAAAAGTCAAAGATAATTGGTTTGTGCGTATGTATCGCTAAGCAAACGTTAAAGGTTAAATAACCTTTCAAACTGATATTGACCAAGTCAAGGACCTTTGGAAATTAATATGAAAAAGGATAACTCTGAAAATTGTGTGAATAACCTCCACGAAAATGAAAAGTAAATTTTAATCGTTATATTAACAATTTTTTTCAATAATAATAACTATTATTAAATATTTATTTCGTCGCTCATTTACTTGTATAAGTAAAATTTTCACTTGTTTCAAGATATAGGTACGTCGTACATAGATAACTTTTATAAATGTTTCAAAGATATGTGTAGAAGAAAACATTCATTCCCATAGTAAACATGCATCAGATCTTCATCACTATCTCTATATGTACTTCACCTACAAACACACTTACCGATGACTAACTACATTATAAAAAAAAACGTTGGATCAAGAGACAACCTGTTTCTCCCATTAGTCTTTTTCTTTTTTTTTTTTGTTTTTACGCCAATAATGGATCATTTGTTATTTGCGTGTTTTTTTGTTTTGACTACAATTACTGTCACATTGCAAAATCATTTTTCATCGTAACCAACTCGATTTGTTATTATGAAAAAATAAACAAATGAAAAATTTCACTTTTTTAAACTCTGCTTCCAAAGTGTGGAATATATTAATTTTGTCATAACATTTTTAACACTTCAAAGTACGCGCAAGAGTACTGCTTGTAACACACTTGATTAGACCGTTCATTTTTTCATTATGTTTACCAAATGTGTCTCAAAGGCGTTTCTTTAGTTTTTATTGAAAAATTTTAACGATTTCCTAAGTACTGAAAATTGATTTTCGCAAAATAAGAATTCATTAATAAGAAATCGATGTTTAATATATATTTATAAATCAAGTATTACGTTCCTTTCCTAAGAAATATATATATATATTTATATATGATTGAATCTGTCAGATGTTCTTCTTATATAATCACGTCCTCTCCGTTGGTTACATTCTACCCGAATGTACCTCTTCAAAAATTAACGATGACTCTTGACTTTCTCTCCAATCACATGAGACCTTGACACTTAGATTACTCTTAATTGTAACACATTTGCTCATTTATTTTACACATTCTACTCACCTACAAATTTTTCGCTTTGCTGATTATTTGTACATTTACACGCTCGGATGATATCAACAGGCGCATATGATCTAGTTATCTGGCGTCTTTTAAAACATATTTTGTAAATTTATTTACGTATATATGGATATTAAATAAATAAACAAATAAATAAATAAATATAAATACATTTTTTATGGAGATCTTTTGAGGACATTAGAACAAATTAAAGGGTCTATCTAAGTATTAATTAAAATTAAATCATTAATTAAATTAAAATATCATCTTCGAATAGAAGAAGATTTAAATCAGAGTTCCTTTTAAACTATTTTTAATGATGACAATTTCTTATACCTTTAGTTGGTTCTCAAAAGAAAAACGGTCGTGAACACATTCGCTTTTATTAATGATCTAAATTCTATTTTTGCATACTTTGCATAGTTTGCACAAACATACGCAAACTCTCACTGGTCTTACCTTTTATATAATTGATAAAATATTTCAAAGCAACAGCATCATAACTTGTAAATTCCAAGTTATTCAACACACCATACATAACTATAGTTTTGCTATATTATTTTATTATTTATTGAGAGTGGGGCTATGTTGCTTTTAGCATATAGTTTACATTATCAAAAATGCCATCCGAGGTTAAAAATATTTTTATTATTTTTTCCATATTTCTGTAACATTTCTTTTTGGATAGATTGTAAATTAATGTTATAATAAAAAAAAAAAATATTTTTTTTCATTTTTATTATCTCATACAAGACTGTCAATATAGAAAATTTAAAAATATTTTTTTTCGATAATTAACGGAATTGTGGCGAACGGGTCGCCAACTTTACCTAGTGAATGAAAAGAACTTATTAATAAAAAAATTCTGATAAACAACATATTTAATACGATTAGAAAATATATAAAAAATGAACTAATCCAAGTCTCAATTCAAATTAATTGTAGAGATTTTTACGAGCCGTTGTTAATTTACTTTGTAAACATTTTAACAAGTTTTTTTTTTATTACTTAAATAGAAATTACCAATAAGAGTAAAACTATTTTAATATTAGTTTAACAGTTAACGCTAATTTAATTTTTTTTTTTTTATGTTAAGTTATTGGAAAAATTATTTATGGTACTTGGTGGTGTGGTGCATTTTCCTCAAGGAAAAATGTAAAGTGCGTAATGTGCCCAAACAAAACTGCTTTCCTTAAAAAAAGCTGTTTAGCATTCGTAATAGAAAAAATATTAGTATAAAAGTCAAAATCCAATTTCAATCGAAGACAATGAATATATGAAAGTATTTCATTAATTCAAATTGAATTAAAGAGCCTCACTCTTGCGCCACTTATTCTTTGCATAAGTAAGAGGTAAAAAAATGTCTTGTTATTAGATACTCGACTTTTCTAACAAATATCATGTGACTGCATAAGTTCATGATTTATTCACCAAAAAATTACATTCTTTTTCAATATTTTATATCAATTTTATTAAAATAGATTTACGCAATTTTTATCAATAAAATTTTGCTAATTTTTCAAACAAGTTTTATGTCAACGTTCTAGAAATGCGGGGGTTTTCGATCACGTTTCTTAGCAACATTTCATAAATCTTGACTTTGAAGACAATTTTACACTATTACAAGAGTTTTTACGTAGAGCGGATCGAATTTCTCACTCAAGTCCTTTGAATTTTTCACTTAGTATAACCAAAGTTATGGAGCTTTAAACCCATCCATTGGCAAAAATTCAAGTAAATTTCCAATCGCCTAATATATAAAAATCGTACAGGTTTATGTTGACTCCTATTAATTACAAACCGATCACAAGTTTTTAACAAATATGTTTAAAATAAACGTATCAAACTTACTTGGGACCAATTTCAGCTCTCTGACGGTGAAGAGAATATGTTTACTGAATCAACTGAATTGGCTCACAATTTTTTGATAATCCTGAAAATCGTGTATTTCTAATGAAAACTCTTTCGACGAAAAGTTAAGAAAAGAAAAATCGATTTGAATATCGTAACTAAATTTAAAAATCTTGTGCAAATTTCTTTTTAAAGCCGAAGGAGTTCGATCTGTAAGACAACCAATGCCAATATAAGTTGTTTCCAATACAATGATTTCTTTGTTATTATGCTAATGATTTTCCGATGAATTTATTTATTACACATGTAATTGTTGTTGTTTATCTTTTAAGCATCATATTAACCGGTAAGCTACAAAGGCGTTTTGTTTATTTACCATGCGCTATTTAAACAATATGCGGCATGTGTTGTCTGAGTAAATTCAATGTCAGTGAACACAAGCACTGCCGCGAGACTTCAAGTAGTTGCTAGTCATTATATATAAATTTATGAAGCAAAAGCAAAGACGTGGTGGGTGCAGAAAACAATTGAGAATAAACGACTATGGATAGAAAGATACATGAATACTGAGACTTATTTTTAAAGTTATTTTTTTTTTTCTGAAGTATTTCTATTTTAAATAAATTGTCCCTAAATTAGAGCTCAATTTTTTATTTTCATTATAGAAAAACAAACGTGAACTAATTCTGCGCTACACCAAAACGAATTCTGTAATAATTTAAAAGCGGAGAACCCAAAAATACGTAAAGCCATAGGCTAGTGTATTACCCTCTTCACTATACTATCTAGTTCTTTAGAAAGCAGTTATTAGACGATACCATATACCATTAACAATTTTATTAAACGTATTCAAGCCGAGTCCAATTCCTATATCCATCAGCCAACTATAAGCTGCAAGAAATTTCTCAGTCCCGTCAGGAAACTGCATGTATAGGAGATCAGGTGGGAATTATACTTAAATTAATATTATGCCTTCTCAATTAGTCCTTCTGTTTTCGTTTAAGCAATTTCTAAAATTTTTATAAATAGAAAGTTCGCGTAAAATATTTTTCTAAACAACAGGTGAGATGAACTATGAAATGAACAGATGGATAAAATTATTTGTACTGAATGAAATTTCAAATTAGTATATTGGCATATGGGGAATTTTGCTTTTCTTATTTTAGTACCGAATGAATTTTCTTGCCAACCTCTTAAACTTTGTTTTCCTTATAATGTAATAATCATAGTAACATAATTACTCATTTTCCCCTTCTTTTATTGGTACTATTTTAAGCTGCCTACATGAACATCGGTTTATGTTATTATCCATTATCATTTTAGCATATCTTTCCATTTCACTGCTTTTGTAGAAGCAATTTCCATTTCTTTTGTTATTATAGTCATTTTACCCTGTCTGCGATTCCTGTGAGAAATTTATTTTTTCTAATTTAAACTTAAACTTACTTTAACGACGATGATAATGCATATTAATGGGAGACCAGTTGCGTTATAATGGATTGTTTAATATTCTTCTATGGTATATACCTACGTTAAATACAGACAAGCGAAGATATACAGGTATTTCCCTAAGTACCGGTCACGCTATTTAACAACAAAGACAGGAAATTCTCAAGGAAAAGAACAACAAATCAACAGAACTCGAAAATTTCAATTTCAACGTCTTGTTAAGAGAAAATAATTTAAAATAAGCCGATACATATATTCAAACATGTACACTCGAGCATGAACGAGCGTATTTAAATCTTAGTTTTCTTAACTTTAACTTAGAATAAACAAGAAAGAAGAAAAAGTTCATAAATACAATTTGTACTCGATTGCATAGAAAAAGTCGTCTTCAGAATTTATAACAATAATCTTCTTTAAGTACTTCCTTTATGGCTTCTAATAATTCTATTTATTTAATGTAATTTGTTTATGAAAACGATTACTTCATTTTATTAGAATTTGTTTTCCTCTTATCATGTGAAACAACCTACATCAACATTTATAAGATGATGTCGTTGAATTTCCTTTTTTTTTTATCTCTTACACACTTAATGCAGCGAAAATATTTTAAATGTTGTGTTACCTGTAATGTCATTTCAAATGACAAATGACTTTTGATGGTTACTACTGTGTGACACTTTACATTTTTTGTTTATTTTATTGTATCCATTGTCTTTGCAACTGGTAAAATAAGCGTTTGTTGAAAAGCGAAAAATGTATTTTCTTCTCTTATCTTAATGTCTTCCTTTAGAAGATATTTGATGATAAAGTAATTAGCGAGAAAAGCTTTTTGCACTTTATATAATAAAACATTTTTAGCAGTTCCCAAAGAGCTTAAAATACTGCAGTTCTCTTGGTAGAGAATATTTTTTTACATGTAGCAGATAAAAGTCTTTTTTGTAGATTGTACTTTTAATGTTTTTTCATTTATTTATAATGATTGTAAAAAACAAACAAACAAAAAATAAAATATATTTTGGCTTTTTTGACTTTTCGGCTCGGACATTTATCGGCTGACTTTATACTGTCGAAAATTTTAATTTGCCGCTAGATTATAAAGTTATTACAAAATCTACGGTATTTTCACCTAAAAGGGCGTTTCCGAACTGTCAAATCTATGAATACAAACAATCCTATGTTACATTTGAGTTTTCGCTTTCAATAGTTTATACGATTTCGGCGCTATTAAATCGTAAAAGGTTTCTGACGAACAAACCTTTTGGTTAAGTATCATACACCTAAATTACCTTTTCGAGATATAACAACTGTTAGTACGCTAATAACAATTAGTAAAGACCGTTTTTTTTTATAAAGAGCGTTTATTTCAGGAGAAGGCTACTCAAAATATTTTATTTCGAGTGCAATCAATGGCTAACTGTACGCTTTTACTTCTTATTAACAGAATATGAACTTCTAGCCTAAAAGAGAAAGTCCCTTTGGAGACTATATAAACGGCTTTTTTTTAGATATGGTTATAAGAATGGAATGCTGCTCACACAGACAATAAATCATATCGCCAGACGTCTTGAATTTAAGCAAATCTGCGGCAAGCAGTGTAGTTGGACCAAACCTGAATCTATAGAAAAAAAAATCATTTAATTTACATGATTATAGTTAGAATGGAAAGGTTCAAATTTCGATCAAAAAAAGGGATCATCTGTTATTAATTAATATTTAAATTGTTTAAAATACTAAGTTTCAATTGATAATTGCCATGAGTCTACTATCCCACGCCAAGGTCTTCAAAGACAATTTGGAGGCTTCGACCCTTACTTGCGAATTGTACTTTAATTTTGGCCATATATAGGCGGTGTAAATACTACGGATTTCGGCTACAGTGAAATAAATTTAGTACCGCTTTAAAAAGCTTGGGCCTTTGACTGGATTTTCTATGTAATCTACTTGACGAACGTCTTTCTTTATTCTCATGTCTAGAATATCAAGAGTTTCCGATTCTTCCGCATTGACACCATGAAAGGAGAGCGTTTGTGACATAAAAAATGGATTTTGTTTACAAAGTAGTGGTAGATAGAACAAAAATTTTCCAAGTTTATCGTTTATGTTAATGGCGAACTTTTTTTTCCTTTTTTGTTTTTATAGCAAAAGTTCACATGTGAGAATTCGTCCTTGAACTTCCCTCGGGTCTAAATATTAAATACTTAAATACTTTTAACTACTTTTAAATACTCTTAAATACTTTTCCATGTTCAAGTATTCTTTCTCATTCGCGTTTGCCGTAGCTGTCAAGAATAAAATCGCACCTTTCATGTTTGCGAAATTACGTATAGAATTTATAATTCTATAACCAAAATCATAAATAACGTCAAAATCTTAATTTCTTGACAGAAGCTCTGACACCTTTAAATCAGTCTTACTCTCATACGGATACAACGGACGTCTTGATGAAGCCATACTCACGTATTTTTATTTGGAAATGCTTTTAAATTAACTTTGAAACATTTTAAAATATCTGTTAATATATTAGAGATGTTAGAAGTGAACAAGACAATAGGTTGTATCTTTCCAGCAGAGAATACTGAGATGCTTCGATAAAAGGCCGAAATTTCTAGGAAAAGATTTCTTTGGATTATTTTGAATTTTTTGCTTCTTCCAAAGCTAGTGTTAAGTCAATAAAAAATAATTCATTCTAAAAGAACTGGTAACGATTTATCGGCAGACTTTACGTACGGATGACACCAAAAGATTTCGTTTAAGCTGAATATATGCTTATTTCATTCTTGCTTTTTTTTTTACTATTACTTTGCTTCTTTGCTTTTTTAGGTTACCACACAATCAAATACTTTCAAATTGTTAGTAAAAATCTATGAACATCCAAAATCAATTTCCTGTGTTGAGTAAAGCAACATGTTTGCCGATAGTAAATCAATATGAAATTGATCTCTCTCATCAGTAATCTCTTAAATGCTGTAGATAAAGATATCATTCAGAACATACCTTACTGCTACATGCTGATTAATTACTTTAACTTTGGAGCTTTTATCTCGCTTATCTTAATTGTCTGAAATCAATTATAATCACGCCTTCGATAAACTGTTGCTAAAAACTGACCTATGAAGAAAAAAAAAAAAGAAATGTCGCCTATAAAGAGGTGATAATTACAATTTATTAGCTCTCGTTAAATCTTTGATTTAAATAAAAATGTAATAAAATTAAAAATTCTAATATCATTGTCAGATAGGTAATGGCATGAACATGTCATGTAACTAAATATAAATCAAAGAAATGTGTACGAGTGGCTTAGTAATGGAAAAAATCTAGATAATATAACACCCACGTGGAAGTGAATTCTTATTCATATTATGATTGTTAATTGTAGTAATATTACAATTTTTAACATGGAAATTACATCAAAACCAACACAATGTAATTAAATCTTAAGTACATGCAACCGGGATGTGACTGTGCGCGAATGATATCATATGAGACATAGAACGCATTAATAACTTGAGGAAAATAACAGAAAGAACAAGAGTAATTAATACTTGGAATATGTTTTATTAGCATGTTTTTCTTTTTTCAAACTATGTTTTTATGCTGTACCGTGTTGTTTGCGGTTTGAAGAAAACATCATGTTATTTTGCTCTAAAGTTAAAAAGGAAATTTACAAGATTTTGAACATGCACAACTCATGTAAAGTTAACAAAATGGAACTAATACTATTGTGTTCAGATATGTCATTGTTGATGATCTTAATCACAATCGCAATCATCAGCCGTCATTGTGCTATTGGTGAAATGTCCAACAATCGTTAGCTAGCCTGCCAAGACTTGGTAAAACATTATTAGCCTTTAGAAAAATGCTAAAGGTTTTTTTTTTATATATTTTTTTTCCTTTTGTTTTAAATATAAAATTTCTCTGCCGTTAGCTACAGTCAATCTATTTTCAGATTTCATTCTTCTTTCAATGTTTATGCATATTCTGTTTACGCACAGAGTCAAACAAACTGTCGGTTTAAGCGTTTTCAACTTTACTGAATTCTGACGTGTCGATGTCTACATATCAGTATGTCTATCTGACAGCCAGTCTATTAAATACATATTGCATTAAATATATCATGAATCTTTTTCATATTGTTTCCAGCTTTCGTTGTGCACCATAAGTGTATCTCTTATTCATTGCGTTTCTTTGTTCGCTAGTAAAACGCATATCGTTTGGTTCTGCTTGGTTGTGCCATAGATATTTTTGGTATAATGTTTTTCGTATTATTCTTTTCTTTTGAATTACAAAGAATTCCCCGTAAAAGTTAACGAACCATGACATTTAACACTTTGGTCCAATCGTGAAAAATCTATAATAGCTACAGAAAGACAGAAAGAATCATAAGAACAAGGACATAACAGGATAAACTATCTAAAATTATAAAATAACCACAGTTTGTTATCACGAGATAACATAAGACATGGATGATAAAATAATAAACTACGAATTAAAAAATCTGAAGATAACGCAAATGTCATATGCAAAAATGGAATTTTTATAAAATATTTTTTTTTTGGCTTTTTTTTGAAAAATAATCAAAACGATCTTTTTTAGATGTATACATACTTATAGAACTTATAGAACGTATACTTATAAAAATGAATTTTTAACACAAATCTTATTGCGATATTGATAATTGTGGGCGACTGCCCGGCTAGCTCAGCCGGTAGAGCATGAGACTCTTAATCTTAAGGTCGTGGGTTCGAGCGCGTTCCTTATTTTTTGTTAACCATTTAATTTGCTGTCCATATATTATAATTGGAAGGACGTGCCTGATTTATTGAAGGCTTTTTCCACATCTCGGAATACAGCACGGGGGAATAACTTTTATTTTCAATAGCTTCTATAATCAGTGAAACGGCTCGATAAAATTACTCAATGGTACTGTATTTTTTTCTGAAACCGAACTGGTGGTCGGAAACAATAAGTTTTTCTTCAAGAACTGTGTGTATCATCTTCGTAAATATATTCTTTAAAATATTTTAGAAAATGTTACTAATCAACTAACTGGTCTATACGAGTTTGCAACATTTTCTAGCCATCGTAATTACCTGGGCTCATTTCCATTGAGATGGAAAGTGATTAAATCTTAACATATCGTTAAAAATTAACATTAAGAAAGCGGGTACAGTTGTTGGTAAAAATGTATTCCACTTACACAATCATAATCAGGAAGTTTTGTAATGTTTAGTTTATTAACTTGACTGAAAAGTTCGATATATTTTCTCTATTTGAAGCCACACAAAGGTTATTCGGTCATTTAAAATATTTGGTTGCTCTTCGTAAGTAATGTTCTTCAGATATTACTACGTTGACGTTGTGTGTTTAAAAAGTTGTTAAATTGTTCTTTCGTTATTTCAGATTGTCGTAAAGGTAGGATTTTCGCAGCTTTGTTAAAATTTCTTTTATCCAGATGATTATAATGCTATTTTTCTAAATATGTATCAAGACTAACGTTATCATTATAATATATAAGTTCACCAAAATTTCTAGGAATAGATATAAAACTAGCTTGATATATAGATTTGTAAAATCTTTTACCGCGTCATCAGTTTCGAAAGAGCTTCGTAAGCTTATATTAAGATATAAATTGTTATCGATTCAATCTCCAAAAGAAGTGAAGTGTGGAATAAAGTAAAGTATCGCATTGAAGTTGATAATCAGTGGAGACTGATCAGAATTGAGGTCAGCACTGAATGAATCAGAATGAATGGCAAAATCCAGCAAATCAGGAATTTTGCTCTGACCAGTAGGTCGGTATGTATATCTCCCACAGTAGACAAAACATAATAGTTGTTAATGCATATGAATTTGTAGAGCGATGACAGACGAATTCACTCTAATTTCTTTTATTATTACACGAGAGTGAGTCTAGTAAAAAAATGTTTATGTTCTATCTTTAATGAACATATCTTGATCCTATTTGATTTATTATACCATTAAAATCTGATTTGCTCTTTCCAAAAAAAGATGTTAAACATTGCTATTAGTGTGGACCGAGATAGAAATGTAAGAACCCTTTAAAGAACTTAATATAATTACCGACACGATTACACAATTGATTATATCAATCTGAGTCGACTTCAATGTCTTCATTTCAGTTTTATGGAAAGTTTGTTCCTCCACATTTTATATTTGGAGTAATTTTTTTTAAGTAGAAAATGTAAAAAAAATAGATACTGCTTTCTAATAAAAAAAATTGTCAAATTCCCATTCATAAAACGTAGTTTCTTTGTTTCAAACTAAACAATTGAAAAGGGGAAAGCATATTATCTTTGCGTTTATTGAAAAAAGTAACTCGAAACGACTCTACTGCGGGGAACCACATTAAACCACATTTCGCGTGACAAACGAGGATACTAACTGCTATACGATAGCAGCTCTTTTGGCGTAGGCATACATTAGAACAATTCTTTTATTACACAAACAGCGCAAGTCTCTTCACACAAAAGTTCTAAAATCCCTTTAATTTTATAGTTTTTATATACACTTAAAAAAAAAAAGAGAAAAAATTTCCCATACCGGGAATCGAACCCGGGCCTTCTGATTGAAAGCCAGATATCCTAGCCACTAGACCACTATCCTTGGACACATGAACAATTTTCGTTGAATGTGAAAGACTTCATAATTGAGACCAATTTTTAGATGAGGATCAAACTGCTTTTTTTATATAAATTTGTTCTAGGCCGCAAAAGGCGCTCAAATAATTTCGTAAATTTATTATTTATTAATTTTTTGTTGTTTGTAAAATACAATAAATGAAACAATAAAGAATTAAATGTAAAAATGTTTTAAATTTATTAAAATTTTCATGATGAATTTTGAACTTTTTATTTTAATAAGAGCGCATTTAATTCCTGTCATACATTTTGCATTTTGCAATTTGTTCTATTGCACAAAAGGAGCTCAAATAATTTTGTAAATTTATTATCTATTACTTTTTTCCGATTTTTTCGCGATAATAAGTGTTGAAAACCCTGGCCGTTTGTTTAATGATGTAAGGGGAAAAAAAATTTGATGAACTTACTGATTCAAAATTTTTTGCGGACATACGGAACGAACAAGCAAGTGACGAAAATATTGTCAAAACATTATTTTTAACGAAATTTGAAAATTAAGTTCTGAAATACAATTTTAAAAACAGGCACTAAAAAAAATGGTTATCACCGTGAATAGTTTGCGAGGCCAACTGATGTCATTGGTTAACTTTTTCGGAGCGCATAAAGAGCAAGCTGATCGATATAGGCAACTTTTAGAAATTGTATTAACTAATTCAGGCAGTGAATTAAAGTTATTTGTGGAAGCTATAGTCAATGAACATGTCAGTCTGGTGATATCCCGACAAATATTAAATGATGTAAGTTTGCAATTGGCTATACTTCCAGATGAAGTATCAAAGCAAGTATCACTTTTTGCACTGGAAAAAGTGCAACCACGCGTTGCAAGCATACGCCAACGTTTAGCGGAAATATATCGTTTAATTTATATATCGTTTAAACGTTTACTAACACTAATATTGAATAGTTTCATATTAAATCTATTAAACTATAAGCTCTTGTAACGAAAAACCTAAAAATTGGTATTACAAAACAAAACTCTTATCTGCCTGTATTTTATAGCCGCGAAAATGATCTTAAAAAAACTTCAAAACTGCTAAATTTTGATATTCTACAATATCGACTGGGCTGTACTAATTTCTCCATTTTTAAATCTACCAACGAATGTTTGAAGTATATTCATTTATATAAATAGGTTTGTCAGAACGTTCGTCCGTCGTTCCGCAAAAATTAAGACATCAGCTTTAAAATTAGCATTGGAAGTTTTTGAACAAAGACTGCTGTTGAAAATGGGTCAAATAGGTCAGAAGACACTTGTGCAGGATAATTAACGCCTTCGTTTCTTGAATTTTTTCCTCATTATCCATGGTCGACAGCAAATACACATAAAAAATTTGCAAGTATTGAATACAATTACGTTATTAAAGGATCATTTCAGTATTATTTGTATCCTGAAACGTAGAATAAAATGTATTTTTTAACATTTCTTTGCCTCGCATTGCTTCATAAAAATAAAATATTTCAAACCACTCATTCAGTTGTTATTACCCTATGCTCTCAACACGAAGTACACATATTTTTACTAATAATATATAAATTTTTAAATTGTTTAAAAACATAAAACCATGCAAGTTTATTATTATGTTTTCATCAAAAAAAAAAAAATATTTATTATTTATTTAAACTAAAAAAATATTCTAATGCAATAATTCAAGCGCATATGCATGTATGCGAACATTACATATAGTCACCTTTACTCACTGGAAAAATATTTAAATAATGAACGCGTCAATTATTCTGATCACACTATTGCCTGTAATTGACTTCTTCAATGTGTGTTAATGAATTATACGTAATTTTCATGCAACATAATGTTAATATGTGCTGTTATGCATTCATTTTATTAAGAAATCATTTTTAAGCGATCCAAGTAATTCCTAAAATTGATTTGCCTGTCAATTAACTCCGATACCTACCAACATTTAGCATTAACTTGTATGTGTAACTCAATACATTCTTCTCTATGCACACACCGATAACTTATTGATTATCATTCGAATCAGAATCATCATTACGATCATTGTCATCATCGAGTAATATAAATGAAATGCAACAAAACTCAAAGGTGGTATGCGATTAAATGACCATAAAGGAAAGACTAAGCTCAACGGCCGGTATAGTAACCACAGCAAATAACGTGGAAATGAACAAAGAATTTTAAATAAAATGTTTAAAGAAAAAATTCTCAACACAAATTATAATAACTATAAGTCATACTGTAGAAATTATTAATGGAAATTATGGATATAAAGAAACCTTTACGAAAGCGTTCACACAAAACAACCGCAAAGAATTAGTATGACACAAATACTGCCATAATAACAATGCATTGGTTAATAAGAAATGCTGAACCTTTTAAACGTACGTAAATGTAAATATTTCGAGCTTCGTTTAACTAGCCATCCAGTCGTTGTAACGATATTATCATTAGTTATCGAAGATTCTTTCTTTCAGCAATTTCGTAACATGAAAAATATATTAAGTTTGTTGTACCATATGTTTTCAAAGCTTTAGAAAAATGTACACACCTCGCTTTAAGGGTAAATTCAAGACTAAGTCCACAACTTCAACTTCTTCTAAAAAGATATTATAAATGTCTTAAAAATTGTTATGGATTTTGAAGAAACTCACTTTTTCTGTCACGTATTCCCGGATAACCTCACCTCAGATCTAGTCTTGAATAATTTGTTTTTGAAACGTATATATTGAAATGACTTAATTTTCTTTGACAACACCGGGCATTCTGAGTCAGTGTACCATTTTGGCAAAGAAGCTTCTTTGCTACAACCGCCTTAATAATGTATCGTTATGGATCTACTAAACCCGACTTTTGCGTCATTCAATGCGGAACTGAACTTTCTTTCTTGATGTGGCAAACGTTTTCACGAAAAAATTAAATATCTATATTAGATTATATCGAGTGGGCGTGTTTGATTCTTTGCTCTTTTGTACCGCTACTGCAGAATAGCTAGTGCAATATATGTGCAAATTTTTTTATCTCTGCCTGGTAGAGTTTACGAACAATGACAAAAGACACAATTTTTTGTTGCTTTCGAAAACAGAGGAATTCTCGGTTTACATTTCTTCGTATATCCTCTTCATGTTTTCGCTCTTGCAGCCAGGATAATGTTTCCACAAAAACTACACGGACAACCAGACGGACGGACGGATTCTAAATTTGATGCTGAGCAAGAATATGTATACATTGTGGGGTCTCTGAAGCTTCCTTCTGGGTGTTGCAAACAACTTAACAGTTAATAATATACTCCCCTCCCTTCGGTGGTACTTATAAAAATGCAATAAGAAGGAGAGGAAAACTGATATATTTTTCTTTGTTTTGCTTTGATTGGATTGTCTGCATTATATTCATGCATATGGAAATTTTACTGCACAGCTCTTCATATACACCTTGCTTCTTTCTTGCTTAAGCTCTTTTCAACACAATTTCATTCATCCAAGAAGTGAGATATGGTTTAGATTGCTTGAAAGTTGTATTCACAGGTCGATTTAGGTACGAAGCAAGATTTCTTTTTGTTAATAAAACTAATACAACTCACTGGAGGTTGCATAAGGATACCGTTTCGAAACGGCTAAGTGAATGACTGTAGATTCTATACTATTGATCTTTTTACATGTTATCCCAAATATTACTTGATTAGGTTGATGCTGCTTGTGTACGGCGCAATGTTACAGAAAGTTATTTACTAACCTATTTCCAGTAATCAGAAATTTATCATTTCACAACGTTCCAAGCCATTGAGCTTTACTGACCTTTGGCAAACGTTTAACCAATACGTCACTCCGTTGCTTTAGTTCTTGACTAAGAATGAAATAACAAAATAACGTCGTCCTACGATAACGAACATAATATACACGACAGTATTAGATACAAATTTACGTCAAGCCATAATTTTTCTTTTTGTTTCTGTGTTAATAGTCAGGGTTTTATAAGAAAATTTTCACACATGTTTTAGATCTCAATGAATCTTTTCAAATTAATGCTTATTGGTTGATTAGATGGCACCCATATAGTAGGATAATCAAATAGAGAGAAAATAAATGGTAGGTGAAAAGGAAACCCACTTCAATCGACTCTTTGTCTGTCATTGGCTTTAAATTTCAATTAAGTTGAATTGTGGCTGTAAAGAAAAAAAATCACTAGGTTACCGTTATTGAAAAATTAGCATAAAACGTATATTCTAATATATTCAGTAATTGATAAAGTCTTAAACCTGAAAGGAAAGATAATATCAGTTGCTCGACTTTGGGAATGAAAGACTAGATACACACGAGAGCGTTTATCATTTTCAATGCAATACAAATGACAATATGTAAGAGAATAAGGTGAATGCTAATAGGCTTAATATTTTTTAAACTGCCTAATATCAGTATAAGTAAATTATTAACAAACAAAATCTTAAACATTTTAATGACTTCATTTCTTTTGGAATCATCTTCCTTCAACTCCGTGAACATTATCAAATTTGTCAGTGAAGTGAAAGTGACAATAGTTTTTGTGGCATTAATTAATTTATAATATTTTTTTTTTCATAACTAACTTGATTTCATTTTTATATTTGAATTCATTATCAAAAAAAAGATTTAAAAAACAAAAAAAAAAATAGAAAAATAAATATGTTAAACTATTTTAATGGAAATGTTATTTAAAAAAAATAAATAATTTTTTGAAGTGAAAATTACCATAATTATCACATAAACTTGATTAGTGCGTAAAAACTAGTTTTTATCATTTCTTTGCTTTTCTTATTGCAATATGCAAAGAAATTTGCATAAGTAGCTAAAGTATGCGCATAGCAGCAATGCTTGTAATATGCATACGCTTGCTTGCCTGGTTGCCTGCTTGTTTTGCACCAACGACCCACTTCAAATTGTTCAGTTGTTAATTTTTCTTCTATTTTTTTTTTTGTTTTTTTTTTTTTAATTTACAATATACCCAACGCCCATGCACAGAAATTTTTCTGGTTATTGACCTTTATGCGTGCGTGTAACTCACATATTGAATAAGAAAGAAAATCTATTAAAGAAAAAAAATTTATGATATTTTGATTTTAAAAAATTTATAAAAAGCTATTATCAACCATAACAATTGTACGTTTGATATGACACGCATACGCTGGTCAACCGCGTACTCTCTTCACGTATTATCAATACATTTTTTAACATTTACCCTAAAAATTGGATTAAAAAAAAAAGAAGCAAAAAAACATATGAAAACCGTAGAACTTTTTAATTTTTGAATACCTGTGCACATATCAGATGGCCAGCCGAAATTTCTTCGGTAAGTTTGTGTGCTGTCAACGAAAGTAGTTATTTACACAAAATGTTTGAATTAAAGATAATGCATAATAATATTTTAAAGATTTTTTCTATCTACACAGTCTATGCCAGACAACCATCCCCAGGAACCATCTGAAAAATATATTAGATACCAGCTCATGAGGATTCTACGCATAGGCGATTGAAACGTCCCATCATATACTTTACGAATCAGACACCGAGAGTTTGGGGAATATTGCTTTACGCTAGAAGGCTAGGGCCAAAGGCGAGTACAGTGGACTTTGCCCGTCGCGATACAGATTTTCCAGTATAGTACAACACAATACAAACGTCGAATGACGACCTATTTTCATTTAAAGTATACATAATTTACAGAAATGGCTTTTCAAATATTTTCTAACGATAGGCAGTTAGACGATCACAATTAGCATGTGCCACGACTTATTTAAATAGATAGAGCTCAAGTTGCAGCCGTACATAGTCAATAGCCGTGATAAAAGAAAAAATACGTCAATTGTCAGCTTTCCATCGAAGGGAATTTTTACGATCATAAGCTTTCAAACGGCAGATGGGCCAACAACGGACAAATGGAATTGATTAGAAAGAGAGAACTATCGCCCTCCAAAAAGAGTTTAGCCAGCCCTTACCACAAATGGTCGCAACACTTGTAACAAAGGTCTGGGATATACGTTCTTAATAGCTGATCACATGTAAAGTTGAAGGGTGAAGGGCCTGCAAAAGCCAAAGTTTAAAAAAGTACTTCATATTCAAGAATTATGATAAAGTTAAAATTAAACTTTTTATCTCTGTTGTATGTCCCTGATAACAACCGGAAAGTAAAGATGTACCGCATTTTCTTCGCCGTCGTTCCATTCTAGTTACTCTTGCTTAAGTACATCATTATATAATATTAAAGTAACCTTTTGTTTCTGCTGTTTGCTAGAATAAAAGCTGCTAGACGATCAACAAGCAGGTTAAGAATAAAATTTTTTTCACTACATACCTCCAGTTTAAAAAGAAGCCTGAAGACGAAAGCATAACTAATGCTATCGAAATATTTTTTGGTCAAAATTAAAACAATTAACTCTTTTACTACTATAACAGTAAACTCTAATATTCTTCTGGGTATAATAAAAATTTCCTGTTTTACATAAAATGTTGTTTAAGTTTACCACAAAATATTAAGAATTTCTTTGAGGCTTAGGTTTAGGTTTTTTTATAGTTTTTTTATAGCAATTTTTCTCATTAATATAATCATTTGTTTTGATTAGTAAATCAATTTGAAAGTATTTATTTTCATTTAATAGCACATAATGGTATTCACGTGCGTAATTTTATATCGCTAAAACGGTATTTTTGATTAAACTCATTAGAAATGCATTAAATTTGATATTTTACGATTGAACAGACACCTCTTAAGCAGATGTCGCGATATAAAGTTTAACATAAATTGACAGCACACATCAACGAGGGAAGAAATTTATGATCGTAAGCCTAAAATAAATACCAATATTTTTGCATACATTATAGAAATAGAGAAAAATGTTTATAGAAATTAAAAGAAATTAAACATAAATTTTAAAACACTTTTTTTAATATCATTAAATATTCCGGTATATAATAAAATGTTAGTATTTAACATAAAATACCTAAAAAATTTTTTATATTTTTCCAAAATATGCGCAAATAATGTTAATTTATGCAAATGTTAGTTATACAGGCTTATTATTTTTCATGGTTTGTGGTTGGACATGTCATATTTAACTTCCTTCTATAATTTATTTTTCAGTGATTTATCCTTAATTTCCCAGAGTTATCAAATGGCACCGAGTGTTTGTCAAAATTCACCAAAACTACCGCCGCATAACGGCAACGGTAATGCAGTAATATCAAGTATTAGTATTGTAAATGGTGGCAGCGGCACATTTTCAATAACGCAACATAGCAACTGTGGCGCTAGCAGTATAAATGGTTCGATGGCTTCCTATAAAATGTCCAGTTCAGAGAATAGCTGGTCACAGATAACATTTAGTAAGGTGAGTACAATTAAATAGAAATATTAAAAAGAAAAAATGTAAAAAAACTTTCCCGTACCGGGAATCGAACCCGGGCCTTCCGGGTGAGAGCCGGATATCCTAACCACTAGACAATACGGGACTTATTTTAAATGCTATTATCAAAGTATATTAAGTAAATTATTTTTATATTATTCGTTTAAAGAATTTATAAAAATTTTTTGTTGAGTAAATATTTCTATAAATAGTATAATTTAAGCAGAACGTAATACATTGAAATTGCGTTTTGAAGAAAAAAAATATAAAATGAGAAAAATCTAAAAACCTAACAGCTGCACATAAATGCGATAAATTACTCGGCTTTACTCATGCTTAAAATTCACGATTCGAATCACAAACCACTTAAAGGACATTTATATTTTTGATTAACGTGAAACGCGTTAAGGGTGGTTATTATAAAATTCTATACCATTGCAAAACGTTCATCACAAATGCTGCTAATAATAGATACATGCATATGTATGTATATAATATATATGTATTGTGTTAGTATATTTTAGTGGCGTGCACGCAAAACCATGCTCAGCATTAACGGAACTTCCAAAAATTTTATATCTTTAATCCGTGTCTACTTATCTATTACTTACTCATTTCTCTAAAGCGAGCGATAGATTTTCTAAATTAGAAGTAAAAACTTTATATTGTCAAAACCCAAAGTAAGAATCGACGTGTGCTATAAAATAATGAGTTCTACATCATCTACAATTGCTGCAATATATCATGTTCATTTTATCACAATTCCTATCTCATTTATAGGAAAATCAACGACCACCAGTCTATAACCCAGAAGATTATGTGTTGTCTTTAAAAAAATTCGGTAAACGTCAGAATGGTGCGAATCCACGTTCGATATATGATACAAATGATTCAAGTCACAGCACCGAAGAAGTTCTCAAATCAGCAACATTGCCACTCAAACATTCTGATTATAAGTACGAAAAATGTAAAGCAATTAAATTATTATGAATAATTTCCTATTTCATTTATTATCCTAGAAATCCTATTATGTCGCCACCTGTTCACGAAAACGAGATGTCACTACGACAATTTTCTTCTATAACAGATTTATTGACTAAATTGAGAGCTGACTTGAGGGTTTCATTCCCGAGGTAATGAATACATTCCTAGATCCATCGAAAATTTGAATGACTGCACAATTTGGTCAATATTTAATTTTTAGCTTTGTGCAAGAATTTGTGGCCACACCTTCGGATGGCATTAGCTTGCTTTTGGAGGTTTTACGGTCTATACAACTATCGCAGGCTACTAATGCTCCTATGAGCGCTATACCCAATGCCAGCACCATGCCTCGCCACTCACAAAGTTATCAAAGACGAGCTTTATTAGACGAATTGGCCTGTTTGTAAGCATTTCGGAATGATTGTTCGTTAAAATATTAGTCAGTTTTAACTATGTTTTATATTGCAGGCAATGTATAAGTATTTGTTGTTCACGTTCTTTGGAGGCAACAGCCCGCTTAGGTAACACACCTGTAGGGCTAATGCCTTTAGCTGCTTCAGCTACCGGTCAAGGAATCAGAGCACGTATTTTGGCCATGCAACTAATGGCAGCAGCTTGTGACAAGCAAGCTTTCGGTCATGGCAACCAAAAATTAGCGCATGCCGGTCATATTGCTGTATCTGAGGCTATGTCTACTCTACGTTTGCGCTGCAGTGAACCAGTACGTTTTCGCCTATTGATGGGTATGCTTAACAGCGGAGGAGGTTCAGGCGAACTTCAAGCTATGGGTATAAGGTACATTCGTGCAGTGATTCTAAGTATCTCTATATATATAATGCACACTGGAGTTTACTTTCAGATTTATTAATGCTTTTTTGGAGAGTTCAGAAAATTTGCAGCAACGTTTATACTTACAGGCCGAACTATTTCAAGCCGGCTTTGATCCTAACAACTTGTGCAAGGTACTTAAAGCTTACTGCGTCGCTTTCACTTTGTTGTTTACTTTTATATTTAATAAAACAAAATGCTTTTTTGGCAGACTATTTCATCTTCCTCCCCTTGGTTAGAGGCCTTACGCAATGAACTGAAACATTTCAACGATATTTATGTTGATATAGACAAAATGATTGTCCAAGCTCGGGAAGCAGAACGAGTACGAAGTCAAATGGTTATATTGGAGAGGAGAGTGCAAATTTTACACGAAGAAAAAGCTGTCCTTACGTCTATGGAACGTCGTTTGCAAGAGCGATGTGCCGAATTGCAGAGAGAGATTTTCCGCTTACAGGGCGCCCAAAATGAAAGCAGCTTTAAATCCTTGGATAAGCAGGAAGTAACTTTACCACCCCATATACCACCTGGCAAACAAGAAGCATCCGAACATGAAGATGAAGGTATTAGTAGCTCCGATACCGGGCCGTCTTTAAGTCCAGTGCCGATTTTGGTTTTACCCCACACAAATCTAGAAAATGAACCAGAGAAAAATGCCAATAAATCTGTCTCGGCCGATACTATAGAGGCAGCAATGAAAGAATTGGATAATGTGGTCAATGAAGCGGAAAAACAGATTTGTTCAAGTGAAACGAAATTTACATCAACGCTGTCATGTAGTGAAGCTAAAGAAAAAGATATCATTCCGGTAAACATTGTGCCACAACCGCCCAGAAAATCTCGTTCACTCGCTCATCTTGTGCCGCATGAAGGTTCCGAACTGGATGGATCTGAATACGGAATGTTGCTAATGCAAAAACAAGTCGAACAAACGCAAGACGAGAGAGTAGCCGCTATTAAAACATTTTTCGATGAGACGGATTATGAGCTACAAGAAATAGAGAAGTCATATCATCGTCCCCCTTTGGAGTCCCCTGAAATGCCAGATACAGATTTGAATCGTACACAAGTCTTTGCACATAGCAATACCCGAGAATTGCTAGATGTTATAATGAACGCCCGCCATAACGACGATGACCCCACCATAAAAGCTTTACGAGAAATTGCTGCTACTAGCGGTGATAACATTACTGATAAGGACGATTTGAAGAATACAGAGACGAAATGTCATAACTTTACCGAGGTCTTATCTTCGCAAACAAGATTGGCTCAACAATTTAATGGTGTTTTTTTTATGACCGGCATGAATACTCCGCAAAAATATCCGAAACCAGATTTAACTGCTGCTCTGCAGGCACGCCGTGTTACGAAAAATGTCGAACGTCTAGAGGCAGCTTTCGCCAGTCACAATGAATCTTACAACCTGGAAAGTTTAAATGCCGCCCATAATAATCATTCTCGTAATAATTTAACACCCAATCAACGTGAAAAATCGCGCAGTAACCAGCAAATATATTTTGGAAGTAATCCTACTCTACGTATCGGATCGTATGCCAGCATTAATCATAATGTTAATAATAGTCGACCTGATTTGCTCAATCAAACCAATATAACCACAAGAACAAGATCGTACACCCAGGGAGCAAAAGTTACCGATATACCATCGGGTTTATATTAAATTAATTCTTTGTGCAATAATTTGTTTTGTTTAGATTTTCGTAAAAATTATAACCGAATTTTGTAGATACATTTAAAACTAATTGTAAATAATCTTCACCTAATGGAAGATGCTAGAGGTATTCTTATGCAATCAAATGCATAAAACATCGGGCAAACAATATGGCGAAGTGTTGGACATGTTAGGAATCAATTCGTTAAGTTAAATCATATTGATTTGTTTGCTCGATTTCCATGTAGAGGAGTCATGTTGTTATGGAAAAATACTGAAATCTTGAACGATATTCTTCAGCTAGAGAATACCAACGAAACTTAGCGACGACAAAATGAACATAATATTTTTATTTAAAGACATGCAGAAACTGAATCATGTAAATGTGCATCTTGGGTTTTTTGACATTTCTGTACATTATTATCTATACGTATATTGTTGCTACAAATTTCAATCGAGCTCCAAAAAAGATAGAAAAGACTAAGCGAATTATTCGCGCAGTTGCGTTGCAAGAGATGGAAACTTTGAGGTTGGCAAGAAAACTGTATTATTATTGTTTCCTTAATACTTATTTGAACAGAGTATATATTACTTGATAGTAATAGATTTCCACTGAAACAATGATTTCCTTTATTTTCCTAAATTCCGTGGTCGTAGTGACGTCAACCGCATTTAAAACGATAGAGGGCGTAAGCCTAATACTTCGAACGATTTTCACTGGATATAGTGCTTCTGTCTTCCGGTGGTTAACGAAAAGAATTTTTTTAATTATTTATTATTTAAAAAAATAAAAATTGAATTAAGCTTTTGTTATAATTTCTAACTGATTTTATTATTGCTTAAGTGTTTATTATCATTAGTGTTAAGTCTTAATATCTTAAAAATGTTTTTAATGTAATTTGCCGAAGCAAAAATTCCTTTCAACAAATTCTCTCAAAATCTCTTATCGCAGACGGTATCTGACTATTATACACGTCTGTCTTATTCGTAATATAGATTTGAAAGTATAGTGGGTCCATAACTAATATTTTTAATTGATCCTTTTCTTCCTAACGTTTCTGTAGGTCGATTATGCATATTGTAATTCGAATACCTTGCGCAAACAGATCAAGAGAACGATTAAGTTTTACTACTACAATTATAAATACCTACGTTTACGTACGCAGCAGAAAAAAACAAAAACTTTCGTTAACTAACACGCGTATGTGTCTGAAAAGAGAAATGGTGCAGATCTGACAATAGATACCAACATTTATCAGAACTCTAAAAATATGCTATCTACATAAATAAGGAACTTTTAGTTTTGAATACAAAAATATGTCGAATCTGAAAATAAGGCCGAACCGCGTTCCACAATGTGTTGAAACATAAAACTATTGAAAGCATCTGATTGTGTACCGCGAGGATGAACAAGATTAGCTCGTGGTTTTCAAATTTTGTCTTTTTTTGTAAAAACGTTCAGACTAAGCAAGTTATACTAAATCAAGCTTTGAAATTGTGACCATGGGACTCTGACATGTGACCATGCGGACTCGGGCAAATATTTAAGTGTAGTATATAGCTTCGACCAAGAACAATTATAAGTTTTGAGATCTAAGACGCGTATATCTAGACAAATCTAAGGCACTGCTGTAATTGTAAAGACAAATGATTATCACACTATCACTTAGGAGATCAAGATTCGAAGTTCAATTTCCTGTTGGTCCATAAAATCAAAATTGTTAGAAATACTTACTTTTAGAGGGAACGCTATTGCAAATTACAACTCTTTTACCGCCGCATTCCAATAGATGGCTTTAGCAGTATATGGTGGTGGAAATAAACAGATCTAGATATCATTTAATAAAATTTGGCGTTTATCAACAAAATGCCATCGGATACCATACCATCGTGTTGCTAATTTCTTACAAGCGATGAATAATGTTTCCCTTACGATATTGAAAGCACTAAGAATCATGAAGCAGACTAGGCGAACCATTAACTTGGACGATATTGCTGAACATCCACGGGAATCATATCGCGGGAGGATGGTTTATTCTAACCCAATGGAACCATCATAAGGGAGCGCTACCAATCAAATCAGCACAAAAAAAGCAATATGTCAATTTTGTCACTATGACAAAATACGGCTCCATATAGCAAAACTCGCTCAGCAGCACTAATCTGGAAAGTGCTACCTTCCCCGCTGTTATCAGCAAACGTTACCCCTTTCGATTCACATTAGTGACAATCTTAATGTCTTGCCGAGTGGTTCTTTCATTCTTATAACGGCACCCAAACAGTACGCCTTGTATTGTACAGCCACAAAGCGCCAATAGTTTCTCTCTTATGGAATTCATATTTTATCTACAACTGGGAGAGAGCGCTCGCTAGCGACAGACAATATTGTTAATACTACAGTAAAGCTCGAAATGTCGGAAGAAAACGGCGGAGACAAAGTTGTACATTAGATCGCCCTTGTCAGGCTGACCAAACACGTAAATTTATAAGGTAGGGCAGCTTCATAGCTTCATCATATCAAACGCAAACAATGTCTTTTCTTTTGTCTAACAAATATATGTTTTTAATTTACCATAATTTGTTAAAATTTTATAGATAAAGAGAATTTTTCAATTAGTTATTCAATTTTAATTCCTTTAGTTTACGCAATTTGTATTTAAGAAAATTTCGAATTTATTTATAATACTCCCTAAATACTTTTTGTTGTTTTTCTGCATGTGTGTGTTGAATTTAAAAGATTTTTCTCTTTTATTCTATTATTAATTGTACAAGTACAAAGCTAAAAACACAAAAATTATATGAAAAACTGAGCAAATGTATACATTTTTTATTTTAGAAATTAGAAGTAAAAATTTTACTTTTAATGCATACTCAATAACATTATTTCAACGCGTTTAGGATTACACTGAATAATAATAAAAAGTTTTTATTTATAAAATAAAGTATCAAACACAATCTTTTTGATTATTGAATTTACAACAAAGCTAATATCAAGGTAACCGATGGAAATTTCATTTTCAACTATTTTTCTATAAGCATAACTTTATCTTTGTTAAAAAAAAAATTTAAGAATAAAAAATGTAATCCGAGCATTGTTTGATTTGTGCTATTTCTTTACACAAAAATTAGCCTTTTCATATATGATGGCGGATTTAGAATCATTAAACAAACCCGAAAGTAGTAAAGAGAAATAATCAACGAAAGCACATCTGAAGCTAAACTTAGCACATGATAAAAGTAACAATAGAAGCAGGAAAACGTATTTGGTATTCAACTCTATCTTCGGATATATAACACCGAGAGATCTGAAGTTATTACTGTTTAGACTGCAAAAAGGACATACGTGGTCCAAAGCTAGTGCAGTTCAGTTTTATGTAAAATTATTTTTGTCTATAAACAAGCTTTTTACGGAGACTAGTTGTAAAAATAGTCCGAACAAATTCATTTTCAAACATTGCGATCTGTGGTTTGAACACAATAATATATGGATAGACGAGCAGGCGAAAAAACAGAACATGATTCTGAATCAATAGGCATAATAGAAGATCGGAACTGTCTTAAGCACTTCTGGTTGTGTTACCATACAACCGCATAAACTTAATGGACTCTGTATCACATGTGGCGTAAGGTAGAATAAGAAACGCTTCTGCCTGGGATAATAACAGAAATTTTTCTCTTTATTCGAATATAATATCACAATAAATATCAGCTTCACTCGATTGTATATACATACACGAAAATTAAAATAAAAAAAAATTGGCGTTAAGGACTAAGGAATTTTTTTTTAATAAAAGCATTAATTAATTTATCTGATATTTAGTAAGTTTTTCCACCTTAAGAGGCTGTTTTGTTTCATTCATTCATATGTGAACGACATTATGTAACGAATACATATGAATGTGTTTGTATATCTTTACTTAATGTAGTTAATACTAAGGCTGAGGGAGAAAGAATTTTAGCGGTAAGCAATATCTTACCATTTGAACAATATTGTGTTATATGTTAAGCTTTTCAATGTATATTGTTAAGCCGGCATATAATTACTTGGTTGAAAGCCGATTTTTTGTTTCTATATGCAGCAATGTATGTTCAAGTTGAAAGCAACTATTTTGAGAGTAAAATAAAACTTCAATTGATTGCTTAAGAAAAAAAAAATATCGATTTAAAGTAAATCTTTTAATACCATAAGCCCGATATGCACGATATTTGATTGCAAGAAATAACAAAGTTTCCCTCGGTCGAAATGCAGTGTGAATTCATATAACATCTCGTAGATGTCGAATATTATATCGTCTAAGGTTTGATGAGCCCTTTTCGTAATTGGTAATTGTATGAAATGAAACTTATACTTACGCATCATGTCCCGCTTATATAGGTAACTCTCAGTGACCCCTTGATGTTTTCTTTAGATCATATTTAAGTGATTTATTAAGGAAAACTTGAAGATCTAATAATTTAAAGCTCTAAACAAAAAGTAAACATAACAAACGTTGTGATAAAATCAGTATTACTCCATAGTTCTCATTAACGGTTACAAAGAAAATTTAATTAGATTTTACACGCAATACATTCGGAAAATGTAATTTTAAACACGTAATTTTTTTTAAAAGAAGTAAATAAAAGAAATAATTTGTCGTGCAATGACTTTTTACCTAATTTGCAATTATCTCTCAAGCAATTCATTTAAGCGGACATTATATAAGCGTGATAAGTAGCGGTTTTTATTATAAGTAAGGAGACATGCGGAAGAACATGCCCACCATTGTGGAATCAGTTACTTAAGACCAGTTGTAGAAGCAAATGTTACAATCGGAATTCTAAAGCGAAGTAGCGTTTTTATGATATTTTTTGGCATGCATCCCGTTCGAATATATTTTTTGAAAAATTTGAATTTTCTTTATTATTACCTTGTCTTGCGCCAAAATTTCACATACAAACTTATTTTAATAAAGATAGGAAGAAAACGTAAGTTAATCCCGAAGATTGTCTCAATAAAAAAGCCCCTAAAAAACGTTTTCCTAAGCCCTGATAGTAAACTATGAGGCAGATTATATATTTTTTATTTAAATGGATCACGCAAACCTTGAAACAGTTGGTCATATAAACAATCAAAAACTTTACTGATCAATTGAAAGCTGCTCTTTTATTATGTATTCCTGCTACTTACTTGACAACATTTATTTGTGATTTGTAGTCTAAACAATTTGGTGTAAACCGTTTTTATAGCGTTTTGATATGATAATAAGCAACAGTTTATTGCTAACTAACACTTTCTGTTGCGGCAGTTTTTTTTATTTTTTTCAAATCAATCAATAAAGTAATTAAGACTTTGTATCCAGTAATTCTCGTTTATAGCGCTAGTAACAATATTTAGTTCAATGCGACATGCACTGCAGAGGATAATCAATTTATAATAAGATCAATAAACCGCAATAATGTGTATAAATAAATTTAAAAAAAAAAGGAAAAGAAACGTAACAATTAGTTTCTCACTGCATTGACTTCAATTAAATATTTAATTCGCTAAATGGAAAAGACAGTAGAAAAATGGAACAAAAGAAACGCTGATTATTCAAAAGAAAAAAAATTCAATTTAAAGTTTATTTCCATTTATTGGAGAAAAAAATAAAGAAAAAAAAACAAACCAAAATCACTTATCTGATATGTTTGCGCGGTTATTACTTGGCTAACGTATCCGTTTATCAATGAATGATTATAGTTTAACTCTTCTCTCTGGCACATGTGCAACCGACAAAACGCACTAAATTAAAAGAAAATTACAAAACAAACCATAGACTAATGTAGACTCAGTTGTGTTTACACTAAAAAATCATATCACACAACAAACAGTTGTTTACGAATGTTCAACGTGAACGAACACACTTATCAAGTGCATGAGAAAGTTTTTTGGTAATAAAAAAGATAGTATTAATATAATATTCGTCTAACGTCAACCACCGAGATAATTATAGAAACGAAAATAAGAGAAAGAAAAAAAAGAAAAAACAGGTAAGAAAATTATAACTGCTTTGAAGTTAAACTTGGATACCCTGCGGTTGAGATAACGCTGATTCTATTGTTCTTTTTCTTACATCAGATGAATCAAACAGAGTTCCAAATTAAAAGATACGTTCGTTGTTATTTTATTTTCGCGGTAATGAAAAAACTAAAAACCTTAACATTCTGAGTTTGGTAATTCAGAATCAGCCTATAAACAGAACTGTAGTTCGACAACATTATAAAAAAAAAGGGAAAATAAATCTTTAAAAATATTGTTAAACTGCGGTTTATAGTAGCCTTTAATCCAAAAAGCGGCACTAAGCGATATAAGAATTCGGCATTCACCAGTCGTTTGACACTTTCATAATAATAATAAAAAAAAAACAAAGAAATTTGGTACAAAAATTTTGTAGCGCCACCTAAAGGTCAATGCTAAAGTGAGCTTGGTCGGTTCGCCTAAGCAATTAGAAAAAAATCTTTTAATATTTCTCACTGAGCTGCTACGTTCTATGGTAGGTTCGTGATCTCTTTTGAACTTATAATTGTATATATACATATATGACTTTTTGATAACATGAAATTCTGAATCGACTTAGCTAAGTTTCTCAACTACTTTATTTTGCTGTTGTTGAATATCTTAGGTCAGACATTGCTATAGAGAGGAGACACTAACACAACTTTTGTTTTCCAGCTTAATCTGTTTCATTCAGATTATTGAAATTCAACTGAATATAACTGTACCGTCTGCGAAAAGTGGGGTATACCAATTTCGTTACCAGTTATATGCAATTACATTTTAGAAGATTTGAGGTCGATTTAAAATTGTAGCCTTCTGAATGCTTCTCTTCAGATTTTTAAAACTGTTTTTGATGCAAAAGTTTTTTCTCGTTATGGCTAATAATATTTGACAAGAGACGAATACAATTTTATTTCAGTTTTAGCATCCCTCGCTGCCTCTGATGCATAATCAATGACTCCGGGAGAATATATACATTATTGACCAATGTAATATTCTGATCTGCTTTACATACGCATTTGTTTACATACGCATTGTCATCAATGCGACGGAAGTTTCTAAGATCGCAAAAATTCAGATTGAAGACTAAAATTGAGCGCATTGAATACACCAATCAATGGTTTAAATAGGAACAAATTTTTTTGTTTGCAAAATTCTTATTTATTGATTCAGATAATCTCCTTGAAGAGTGAAACAAAACAATGCTTCTCTAATATTTCGTTGCTGGTTTTTATTATATTTGTCACTTGTCAACATCTGTCAAGATCTTCAGAATACACTGACCTCATTATTTGTGATCCAAATATTTTCTCCTAAGATGTACTTATGAGAATTGCAAATAGACAAAGGTCACTGAAAGCCAAATCTGGTGAATATGGTGGATGTGACAGTAAACCGAATTCCAATTCACTCAATTTTACCAGCGCTCCGAATTAATTGATGTTTTTACACCATTACTAGTACAAGTAGGTGTCTGTTAACGTAACAACTTTCTCATGCTACTCTGCAATAGGGAATACATTGCATTTAGATATCTTCTGGATGTTGGCTATATGTAGAAACTTCGTTCATGAAAAATAATTTTGGAAATTTTGTTGAAGTTTTCTAATTTTCTGTTCTGGGCCTTCATTGCGTTAAGCATAATCAATGTACATATAATCTGGTTTAGAATCAGCCAAACATCGACAAATTGTCCTTTTCGTCGGATGAGCAGTTGCTATAACGTTTTTGAAACTAGTGCTGAGTTGGAATGGTATTTTTCATTATCAAAAATCAATACTTAATCAACATATATTTTTCGAATAGCAAAAGTACTGCCATTAAAATTATTGTAACTGAAATAATAACTCAAATAATCGGAATGACATCAAATTGCAGCTTCCAGTCCTGGTAGTTTTTAAAAATGTGAATTTTTTGTTAAAGACACCGCTCTAAACGTCAGTGCCGGAAATTATTGACCATTGTGTTATTTTCAGTTTATGGCTTATTAATAAATTGGACAATAGAAAAGAGAACTCACGGAAGGTTCTGAAATCACTAGAACTTTGCTAGCTCAGTGATTAAAGAAACAATTTGTAAAAGTTTGTTTTTGAGTAACAGTCCAGAATTTCTCTAAGAATACTAAGGTCATATAAAAAAGAGAGAGGAGGGGAGGGGATGAAAATCAGCTCCATCAGCGCAGTTAAAGTAAAACTTATTTTGTGTTTGTTGTGAAAACAAAGTGCATACGGGATTTTCAAAAAACTAAAAGAAAATTGAAAGAAGTTGGCTTAAATTGAAAGTTTTCCTCCATTCACCCCTTTCGTTGGTGTTTAATACGTATATTTAGAAAGTAAAGAAAAGATATACGATACAAATAAAACGTCATGTAAATTTTAAGTACTCAGAATATTTTATTATAGTAGCAGCCTAAATCATATTCTTAAAATATAGTCTAGACGTAAATGGATGAAATAAGATTCGTAATACCAATAACATGTGAGTTATAGCATTTTTAGAGAAGCAACGCTTCAGAGTCGGTTCATCACGTGCAGTCCACTCGGCTGACTGTCGATTGGACTCCGGTGTGGAATGATGGAGCCATGTTTCATCCATTCTCACATATCGACGCAAAAATTCGGGTCTATTATGACTGGACATCTCCAAACACTGCTTAGAATCATCTAAGTTGATTTTGAACGATTGTGAGCTCGCTCCGGCAACCACTTCGAACAGAGCTTTCGCATATCCAAGTATTTATTAACGACATGTCCAACACATTCCTTTGAAATTGCTTTTTATCCATTTTTTCAAACTAACAAAAGTTGCTTCACTAAAAATGCAATAACTTACCTACTAATAGTGCAACAGCTGTCAAATTTTTTTTTTTTTAAGGCTAAGAATTGCAAATGTTTTCAAGAACGCCATCATCTATTCTTTGCAGTATAGTAGAAATAAATCGATAAAACATTCTTTGCTTTTTATATGTTTCGAATTTCCGAATAATTTTATATATATTTTCTGGTTTTTAAGCATGGAAAAAAAGAAAATAAGACCAAGTTTAATAATATTCTCTACGGCTTTTTAAGTAAGACAGGCAGACAAACGTATATAATCAAGAAGATTTTTCTAAATTTATTCTTCAAGAATATATATAGCCCATAGCAACTTGTTATTAAGTATTACTTTAGCATGGAAGGGAAAAAAATGAACACATGTTTGGACTTGTCCTACAATACATATGGACGTCTTTTGATTATTAACATATATTTGCTTTGCGACACTTAAGTCCATTCGAATGTTACCAATTGAATATTAATTTTTGGTCACTCAATATAAAATTAGTTGGCAGTCGTAAAAGTGCTGGCACTTGTGCCAGCATGTCTGTAATCATTGTCGGCAAACAAACTCTAATAAGTTAAACATTGCCTTTTCCTCTAATCAACATTATTTCTTTCCATGAATTTCTTTTTTTCGCATGTATGATTTATAACATGACTGATGCTATTTTTATTAGTTTTGAATAAAAAAAAAAAAAAAAACAATGAACTTGCTATGACTATGGGTAAAATTTAAAATGATCGCTGATAATTATATCATATTGTCGTGCTACAATCCACAGAGAGATCACTAAATTTTAGGCGTGACGTCTTTGGCGACCGAATCATTTGGCGAATCAGGTAATGAATTATCCAGCAGAATGTAGTGCTCTCATTTTTAACAATATCAATTTTATACTTAATAATATAAATTATAATTTGGCAGCGCTGAATATTAAAAGACGTACTTTCCTTCGGCTAGTACATTTCTTCTAATGCAATTCTTCAGCTATCTTTGTCGTAAAATATATATTTTTATTTTATATGTTCCGGGCCGCACGAAAGATTACTTCGCATGAGAAAGAAATATTTTCATGAGATTGGGCCCAAAATAGACCTTCGTGTTGTGATCTTGGTCTTTTTTATATTTATGTCGAATTAGTGTTACAGATTAATAATCATCATTAATTACTGGAAGTTCGGTCTTATTGCTATATAAAAACTGACTTTTCACGGAAATCCTTATTGAAAACTAAACCTAGGTAGCTTACACTTGTTACAACAATATCGAATTACTGTTTTCTACTTATTTTTAGTTTAAAATACTAAAAACTAGGTCTTGTGGCCAAATATATGGCCATTTTTTGTACGAAAATTTATATAGGACTTGGTTTAAAACATACCAATTTTAACTTACGAATACTAAAAATAGGACATTTTTTCCTGTAACGATTGTTTCAATGGGATTCCAATTGGATTCGCTCTTGAACCAAAACATGCCAGAATGAATTTCATGAAAGAAGGTATGTCCAAAATTTACGGTTGAACACAAGAATACATCAATTTAGGGGACATGCTTAAATCGATTCAGACAATAATTCTAAAACCATTCTGGATATTGTGACATACACATATTAATTATACTTAATATATCTCTATAACATATGGTATAAGATGTATTTGATAATGAGTTTAATTATGACTTCGAGGAAGATCAAAACTCTCGAACATGACTTATAATCAAATTAGCAGTTCTACCAAATAAAAAAGGATCCGAATCCGTATACCAATGATGAAGTTTGTTTGTCGCAAATTTATTCATTATTAGCAAATTATCCACTTCTGAAGTTGCCCTCTTTAAAGTATTTAAACAAAAAACCTCTCATCCATAAAATAATTCAATGTTTTAAACTAACATTCAATAAGATATTAAGACCGTGAGTTAGCTTTTATTTATATTAATGTTTTTAAAAAGTCATCGGAAAGTTTGATTTCCTAACAAAGGTCTCCAAATAGTAATTCGAATGGCATTCATCTTTACTTTTACTTTTACTATAAGTATTCTCTTGGTTTAAATAGCAATAAGAGTAATAATGTGTGGTATTAAGAGAGAACCTGGCTTTTCTTTGATATAGCATTTCTTCTCCTTTGTGTACCATTTGGGCTTTTTTTGTCGCAATTATTTCCATGTGCATTTTTTTTTATATAAGACCGTAATCAATGCCAATATATTACTTATCTGTAGTAAAGAAAACCACGAAAAAGAGAAGAAAACCAAAAATAACAAACAATATAATATTTACTTTGACTAATACGTCTTAAACAATTGTCGAAATCGTATAGTAAGCCACTAATTGGCTTATGTTGGCGTTAAGCTACCACAATATAAATAAAGGGCCTAATTATCGGTGGCGTCATTTGTACAGTAACAATTACATATGTATTAAACGTATGTTATTAGAATCGCTCAACTTCAGTTGTAGTTCTGGAATCCGCCATCTATCATTTCTGAAAGAAAGTTTGCACGGAAAGTAACACTTAATAAAATAAAACATATTTTCAGAATTTTGTGATTATGGATCCAATTCATATTGAGGCTGCACCTTTAATAAGACCTTTATCTCCAGCCTTAGAGGAGGTAGCAATTAAAGAATTAAATGAGAATCCTTCTCGTTTAGCAGAAGACGTGCTCACATTGAGACGTTGGATTTGGAGTCAACCGCATTTAAAAGCTCGAACCAATGATCAGTTTCTTTTAGCGTTTCTAAGGGGCTCAAAATTTAGTTTGGAAAGAGCCAAACAGAAAATTGATCGTTATTACACCTTGAAAGCAACTATACCTGAAGTGTTCAATCAAAGTCGCCAATCGGATGATCCTTTAGTTTTGGAAATTGTTAGAATGGGGTATGAGTGAGCGCAATGCTGTAAAAGAAAATTTTACGTTAATTAAAAAAAAAAAATTGTTTTCAAGTGTAATTTTGCAAATACCTTTGCCACCCGAAGAAAGTAGACCATGTGTGACCATTATAAGATCAACAGCTTACGACGTTAACAAATATAAATTTGCTGATATTATACGAGTGGGTTCAATGTTCGGGGAAATCATGATGATCGAAGATGATCACTCTACTGTTTGCGGTTATTTGGAAATAATGGATATGATAGGTGTAACTGGTTCACATCTTTTCCATTTGCCACCAGACTTAGTTCGCAAATTTTCAGTATTTGCCGATGAAGCTATGCCTATGCGCCAAAAGGGCACTTGCTTCATAAATGTGCCCGTATCGTTTGAAAAAGGTTTCAATACGATGAAAGCTTTTTTCCCTGAAAAAATGAAAAGTAGAGTAAGTCAATATTTTTAAATTAACAAAATATCCTAATTATATTTTAAACAATTTGCACTACCCACAGATAACGGTTAGTTCTTCGATAGACGTTATTTACGATTTTGTCCCGGCGGAATATTTGCCCGAGGAATACGGCGGCACTAATGGCACAATAAACGATATCATTAAACGTATGGAAGCGAAGTTATTAAAATATCGCGATTATTTTTTGAATGAAGATAACTACGGTACGGAGGAAAAATTACGCGACTGCAGTGTAAAATATGATTATGAAAGCCACTTCGGTATTGAAGGTTCTTTCAGGAAACTAGATATCGATTAAGTTCACATTCATCTTACCTACAGTATATAGAATAGTTAAGCGAACGTTGCAGTTCATTCACAGTTTACGAAAGTTGACATAAAATGGCAAAAGTTTAAATGATTTAAGTGATTAACTACAATTTTTGGTATTCATTGATGTTGTACTTATATAAGATTGCGTAAAATAAAAATGTAACAAGTAAAAAAATTAATTCATACCGAATCTTTTACACCCATCACGTTTATCTTCAAAAATGGTACAAAAAGCTACATTTTAATGGGTGGATGTAGCAGATTATTTCTATTTGTGTGGAATACCATGCAAATTTTTATTGCGTAATAGTAATGAGCAAAGTATCCAGAAAACAGAGGCGTTTTTAGCTTACGATTTGGCCCGTTTTCATTACCAACCCAATTTTAAGTCCATATCTTCGTTTTTGCGGCCAGGAGAATTTTTATCACAGACATTGCACAGACGGACACACAGATGTGCGGACAGATGAACATGTTTAAATGATCGGGAAGAAATAAAATGATAAAACCTCTCACCTTCAGTAGTGGGTATGAATATGAGTTTGCTCGGATATATGTAACGCCAGAACAACCGATACAGCTTTTATTATACCAATCGATTCAGAATCATATTCTAAATCAATTGAAGCCTTTTTGAGATATTTTGACCTGTCTTGGCCTAAGGGCGAACGCTATTAAAACCGAATCTAATCGGACCATTTTTACGACCACATGATCGCATGCGACCATTTTTTAAACCACCTCCCAGGTAAACTTTTGTTACGAAAAATAGATCTTTATATGGTAAGAAGATTTAATTTTTAATATTTTATGATGAAAATGAGTTCCCAGCAGTAGTTTGACATAAAAATTAACAGTACCAAATTTGAATCATGTAGTTCTATATTTTGGATAACACTATAATATGGGCCTAAACATATCGTGGTATAGAATTTCATCAAGGACCTTTTAAATTTGCGGTACATACAACAAACGTACATATGCAAATATGTACGTTTAAATCGATTGGAAGAATTTCTGAACGTTTCATACGCCTGGATAAATTATATACTGCAAATAATACAGGGCCTAATGAAAATCCTTTAATTTCACAAGTTTTGAATAAAATTCCATTTACGTAATTTTCAAAATTTCAAATTCTAATAATTGTTGCAATCATTCATTTCATATCGATCAACAGTAACATTTGGAATTAATCAACTAAACTTAATGAAAGTATCACCCATTCGGAAAGTCTGCCCAATATGCACCTTACTATAGGCATAGGTCTGTAGACCGTTTCTATAGACGTTACCCACGAAATTATTCCATTGCAGGCGTATACCTAGAACGCACGGTGGAAAGATACTTTAAAAAAATACTTCCTATTAGCAATGTTGGATGTTCATCGCTTCAAACATGGAGACGAAACTTACAATGTGATGTAGCAAAAAATATGGAGCGATGTTTGTGGATTGCCTTCACTGAAAAATCTTGTGTAGTACACATTAATCGTTATGTTAGATGCTGTAGTTTAAAAGTAGTCTAGTTTAGAATTAATTTAGATAGTTAAACCGAAGATAAGACACCTAAATGAACCGTTTTTTCCCTTTCTTGTGAAGGTGTACTTAACAATGGCACCATGAAGGCAATGGAAGTGAAGATGGTTTTACCGATTTCATGCCTTTCATGCTTGCTAACTAACGTGAAAACCGTTCTTTCTATGATGAAGTTCAATGTCTATTAAAGTATTCATATAACATTCTATAAAACTTCCACACAGTTTCAAACCTATTATCTCTTACAAAGTTTTCATTCGTATACTATAATTACACATTCATTTGGTAAGAGTGATTATAATTAGTTACAAAATAACAAAGTTGATTAGGATATTCACCACAGAGTAAATGGCGAATGTGCAGAAAATCTCTGAAGTCTTATTAATTGTGAGCATAACGGTGAGTCAATTGAGTTAATCTGAACGCAAATTGTAGTTTTGCTTACTCTCTGCTAGCCATAATGAGCATGAAAACATTTTTCTCTACTTAAAAGAACCAATATATTTGTCGCACAAATAACACAAACTCAATTAATAAACACATTTTAAATTTCACGTACAAAAATTATTGATACTATAAAGTTTTCTAATTAGTCGTCGTTGCGCTTTTTAAGGGAGAATTTCTTTCATTTAAAATTATCAAAAAGACAAATAAAAAGATATATTTAAATAGTTTTCAAATGAAGTGAAGTTTATTTATAATATTAAATATTGACTATTTTTTAACTGTTTTATTGCCCACAATTATTTTTTTTTATATAAACATGATTCAAATTCGTCCGCTGAATGGAGATTTACAAAGAAAGGCTAACGATGAATTGAATGAAAAGCCGGAACGTTTAACGGCAGATATAAGAATTTTGAAAACATGGATCGAACAAAATCCAAATTTATGGATTAATACCGATGATCAATTGCTGGTCGCTTTCTTGCGTGGCTGTAAGCATAACGTAGAGAAGGCTAAATCAAAAATTAACGCTTATTACACCTTAAAAAGTAAATTTCCTGCGATGTTTAGTGTAACTGATGTAGACAGTGAAAGATTTCGAGAAATATTTCGTCTAGGGTAAGTGAATTCGAACTGAATACACATTATTTTGATAAAATTTTGAAAAGAACTTGATTTCAGTATATTTTTACATTTACCGATCCCTTTACGCGATAACGGTCCACGCATTATCCTTTTACGCAACGCTATATTTCCAGCTGGATTATATGACATAGAAGAGCTTTCGGCTGTCAATCAAGTTTTGCAAGATATTATGATGCTAGAAGATGATTATGCTGTAATTAATGGCGTAGTAATAATTTGCGATTCCAAGTCGTTCACCTTAAGACATCTTTTTCATATAAATCCAATTAAAATAAAAAGATATATTTCATTTAATTACGAGGCGCTACCAATGCGTGTCAAATGTAACCATAGCATTTATGCACCCAAAGCGTTTGAATTTTTATACAAATTTGCTAAACCTATGTTACCGATCAAACAACAGGAAAGAGTGAGTGAAAAAATGTTTTTTTTTGTTTTTATGAAATATACACTTTACTTTTTGATAGATATTTATGCACAGCAATATGGATTCACTTACCAAACATATATCTTTGAAGTATCTACCAAAAGAATATGGTGGCGAAAATGGTTGTGTTGCAGAAATCCTAGACGAATGGGATAAAAAATTAGATACATATCGCAATTTCTTTAAAACAAACAATCGAGTCAGATAGTAAATATATTATGGTATAAAGCAATAATAACGAGAAAAAAATTATGCTCGATTAGAGAACTTTTAATATTATTTCAAGAAAGATACTTATGCAAGCGTTTAACCAAGAGGGCCATCATGTAATTCTCTTTGAAAAGAGATTTATAAAAATAGATTTGCAATAGTAAATTTAATTAATATCACATGAGAGGCAAATTGACGTTCGTTTGTTTTGTATAAACAAAACGAATATATGGTAAAAAAATAAAAAAGATGCCAAATGAAATAAATAAAAATTGTACAAGATTTTAATTTGCAAATTTCTATGTTCTGGAACAAATTTCTTGTTTTTTATACATAAATATATTTTAATTTTGTTATATATATTATTTATTATTTATATTTATTATTTTAATTTTGTTATATATATTATTTATTTCTTATATATAAAACATACAAATTTTATTTGAAAAGGTTGAACAATACATTTAGGTTTGTGGGTTTTTCTCATTCAAAGTTGTTGGTTCTTACAAAATGCAACTTTGAAAGAGGTTGTGGTATTAATTTTTATTGTTTTATAGTCAATACTAATGCAGAATTAATTTTGTAATGAGATTAAATGATTTTAAATGAGATTAACATTAAAGTGCAATGGATAATAAAATTAACTAATAATAAGAAAGAATCAACTTCATCTGATATTAACCAATTGACTGTGTATAACGCATATATGCGTTAATACAAATCTACATTTTGATAAGCTTGACGTACACGCGTTATGTGAAATAAAAAACTAGGAGTTAAGTAGTATGAGTAAAATGTAATCTAAAACTCATGTAAGGAGTGAATTTTTCAGGAAATCTATGTGCTTTAGGTGTCTGAATGTATGTTTTGAACCATCTAAAATATGTGGAAAAAATTCATTTGGGAAGTTATAATCTAATATCTTAGCTGTGTCGATTTCCACCTTTTCTAATTTACCAAGAGATGTCTTTAGAAAATATTTATTTTCGTTTAAAAACTTTTTCAAACGAAAATACTCTAATGCAGCTTTATTGAGACGATTGTTAAGGAGGTATGAGGCTTTCAATGATTCTGCCAAGAAAATAAAAATTTGATACGAAGTTTTTAGAGTTGACCAAGAATTCGATTACAGGGATGCTATCCCTTAATGCTTCGTAATATCAATAAACCTGTTGTAAGGAAAGGAATGGAGGATTCTGAAAAGTAAATTGCGTAGTTAACTGATTAAGAGGTAATAATCATAATAAAATTTTTTTAAATATATTCTTGTAACGTTACTGCAGCAAACCACGGTAACCACATATTAATGATAAGACTGAATTAAAACAACCGAACAAAGAAAAAAAGTAAAAGAAGATATAAAGCTAATGGAGTAGTTACAAACAAAAGTAAAAAGATAATAAAAGAGTTAAAAGCTATACAAGTTTAGGTGCGAAAGCTATATTCCGTACACAAAAGCAAAAATTATAATGCTGTGGACAATGCTATATAAATATGATTTAAGTATAAATAGATTTATCAAGCAAATCAAGTACATTATCATCACCATCTTAACGCTTACATGCGGCTCTACAGAAAGTAATTTACTGTTGGTTACAATTTCTTGTATATTATTATTCCCACAAATAATTTTTTCTTCTTTTCATCTTAAAAGAAAAATATTTAAGTTTCACTGCTTTTCTGAGCTTTAAACATTTTAATATAAAAAGATATGAAAAAGGAATGAAAAATTTGCGCAATAAAGTAAATCAAACCATGTTTTCAAGATTAATATTACTTAGATTTTTTTTTTCCGTGTTTTTTTTTCATTGTCTTAAATGCTTTTCTTAAGTATCCAAAGTGATAATAAAAACGGTTTTTGTGAACAAAGTAGTATACGTTTGTTACTAACATTTGAAACTTTAAACGCGTGGTTCTCGAAGCGAATGTATTTGAAATTAGCCTCAGTATTCGATTCGATAAAAATTTTAATTGCAATTTCAAAATTTTCTCTAACAAGCACCGTGATATTTTGTCATAAATTTAAAATCTCCTGATATGCTATATCCGATTTTCGGAAAGAAAAGAAAAATTCTTCGAATTATATTTCTAGAAAATTTTTGATTTGTTGTTCTAATGCTAACTCTTCTCATTTTACTCATAAGAGATATGAAAAGACTCTTAATGCAAAAACCCGTACGGCTTATAATTCTTTTTTTTTTTTAAATTAAATTTTATTAACTCACTCTAATTTATAATCTTTTATTCAACTTGCTTTCAGTGAAGGACGGAAAAACAAACAAGACTAAATCAATTCAGAAAATGATTCCGAATCGAAAGATGCGGTAGAGGGTAGGTCTTGCAGTGTGTATGTTGCATATATCTCAAAAAACTTAATATACCTTGTATCAAGAGTGGCACATGGTAAAAAAAGGAACCAAAAATTATTCTAAATAAATTATATAAAAAATATTCTTTTAAAATAAGTTCTTATTTAAGTGAATTAATTGATGAAAACAAATTCTGTCCAATCATTTTTATGGTACTAAGCACATAAATAAATACTTCTAACCTTCAAGACTTAGGCGACTGAGTACATCAAATTGTTTGCTTGTAAAAAACAACTCATATAATTTTATTAATAAGTAATTTGTTACAATTTTATATACTTACAGGTTCTTAAATAATAAACAAAAAAGTACTGGAAGAAAAATATAGAAATATATAAGAAATTATTTTTTAAACAAGATTTTATTGTCTTAGGAAGCTAATTATTACCTATCTGCACGAGGAACAACAATGAACACAAATATTAACAAAACAAAATCTGGCAAGCAAGGATCAAAGTTACAATTAAATATCAACAAAGCAAACTCGGAACTCTTAATGATTTCACGAAAATTCGAAGTTCATACGCATTAAAACCTTGAACGCCACAAGCTTTTATGTGTAGTTACATAAAATTGACTGGAACAAAATTTGTTTTCCACCTTTAATTCATTTAAAAAAAGAAATTTGTTTTATAACTTAATATTTAATGATGAGAGTTTAGTTATTAACTCATAAGGGGTTATTTTTATTTCCACAAAGTAAAGTAAATTCAAAGAATTCGGGGTTATACGCACAGGTTTTCGTAAAATGCAAACAGTGCATGTAGCGCTTCGCTTTTCTTTAAGTATTTAATTATTGCGCGATTGGTTGCTTCGGGTGATATACATCGCAACTCACGAAACAACTAACTGTCGGTATGTATACGTATGTAGGTTATAAAAAACGTTAGTATAGTACAATTCCTGATTCTTATCGCATCTTCGAGACAATCTTCCGACTATAGAAATGCTTAGTTTTTGAGCCCTAACCAGAAAAGTGGAAGCAATTACCCTGCTTCAAGAATTTCTATAGAGCATCTAATTTTCCTTTTTTGTTGTGCTAGAAATTGGCAAAAAAAAAAAAATAATAAAAAAAGGCGAACAAAACTAAACAAATGTCGTAACATAAGTTCAAAAGAATCAAATTAATGTATGAAGTCCATATGAAAAGGCTGCACGTTATTGAAAAGTTTGGCAGCTACTTAAGCATTCATTAGGACTTAAAGGCACGCATCAGTTTTGCCAAATCGATGCTGATTCGTTAGTTTCCATTTTCATTTACATTTGATCTCGGAAGATGGGAACATCTAAATTTACCTATGCGAAATTAAACCACTGTGCCTAGAAAATATTTTTGTCTTTGCTAATAAGTTGATTATCTTCTCACCTATTCCCACTTTTGCTAAGATAAATTTTCTAATTATGCGATATTGAAAAATAAACACTCATCAAAATTAAATTATGCGGTATGTTCAGAAAAAAACAAAAACAAAAAAAATCATTGTTACTGTTTAGCATAGAGTGTACTTATAGAACATGCAAAATGGAAGAAATAAATTCAAAACTATTTCAGATTTCAGAACTTTGATCCGTCCTAAAATATTTTAAAAGCAATTTAAAAAAAAAATTTTACATTCATTAAAATTTCAACCGTACACTTTGCGTACGTAAAAAATTTGAAAGCATTTTTGCAAGACAAAATTTGATTCATGTTTTGAATGTCAAATAAAATTCAAGAGTTCCAATCATTGAAAATATTCTATAAGATCGACGATGAGTCGCTTATGTTGGAAGATTGTATAAACAACAATTTGCGGTAAACACGGTTCACTCCAATGAGTATAAAAAGTGAACATATTAGAATAAATGTCAATAAATGCTGTTATTGCATTTTAAACTCCAGACATAGATTTAAAGTTCCGGTAATTAAAGCTTAAAAACAACAATTTATCAATTTTACGACATTAAGGTAAACGATCAAATGAAATTTTAAAATTAGTTTTAGTTTAGCTTTACAAGAGAACAGAGCGTATTATATTTAATACATAAATATAAGAATAAGAAAAAAAACCTAAAGCCTATAAAAATACAAAATTTCGTTTTCAAATAAAGTGATATTTATTTATAATATCGAACACTGATTTTATAAATATTCGGAAGCCTGGATCCAAACCAATCATCAAAACCCTGTTCATTTATAAACTGAAAAGTTTTATTATTTTTCTCCAAACATGTTACAAATTCGAGCATTGAACGTTGATCTACAAAAGAAAGCTAACGAAGAGTTGAATGAAGTGCCTAAACGTATACCTGATGAATTAAACACCTTGAAAACATGGATTGAACAACAATCACATATACGTGCCAATACTGACGACCAATTTTTAATTGCTTTCCTGCGTGGATGCAAATATAGTCTGGAGAAGGCTAAAACAAAAATAGATATCTATTACACTTTGAAAAGTAAATTTCCTTCGATGTTTGGTGTAACTGATGTAGATAATAAAAGACTTCGAGAAATATTCCGTATGGGGTAAAAAGAATATGAAATTAATATCATCTACAGTAAGATTTTTACGCAAAAAAATTCGTTTCAGCACGTTTGTCTACTTGCCTATACCTTTGCACGATAATGGCCCACGAATTCTTCTCTTTCGTAATGGTTTAGCTTCAGCTGAGAAATATAATGTAGAGGACGTGTGGGCTGTCTTTCACGTTTTGCAGGACATTTTAATGTTAGAGGATGACTACGCTGTAGTTAATGGTTTAGTAATGGTTGGAGATTTTAAAGAGTACACTTTAGCTCATGTTCTTCAAAATACACCAATACTTATAAAAAAATGGATTACATACAATCACGAGGCGATACCATTGCGTGTCAAATCTACTCACATCGCTTTTGCACCCAAAATATTTGACACTCTTTACAACATTGGCAAACCCATGTTACCGCTTAAGCAACAGAGGAGAGTAAGTGAAATGTTTGTAATTAGTTTTTTTGTAAACTCCTTTTGAAACCTCCTTGCAGTTATTTTCTCATAACAATAAATTGGAATCGCTTACACAACATGTCCCTTTGAAATATCTACCAATAGAGTACGGTGGAGAAAATGGCAGCATTGGAGAAATCATTGAAGAATGGGATAAAAAATTAGATCAATATCGAGATTATTTTCGAAGAAGCCGCGAATGGGGCATCGATGAGAAACTACGTATTAGTAAAATTAAAGATTATGATAACATGTTTGGTATTGAAGGTTCTTTTAAAAAATTAGAAGTTGATTAATTATGAGGATAGTAAGGGAGGTGTCGTTTAAATTTATTTTATCATTATTTAGAATAAATAAATACTTAAATTAATCCGTTAAGCAGCGCCTTTTAACAAATATTAATATAAACTTTTACCTAAATATTTACTAGCATAACTTCAAAGTTCAGGGTGAAAATGATTCGAGGCGACTAGATAATACTCTCGTAGTATACAAAGCCAAGGTGCCTTCCAAGGCTTTCCTACTTATTTCCTGAATAAACCAATAACGCGCCTACATTCTTATCTGCAATTTTAAAATTATTCTGATGTGCTCGTAAGCATATACTCTTTTAATTATATTTCTCTTTGAGCGTCATGGAGATTATAAAATTTGATTTCCTTAGTTCGCCGCGCATCCGATTTATAATTGTGTATAAATTGCTCTTAAACGTTTTCTATTAAAAGAGTCATATTTGATAATATTTGTTGTAATTGCATTAACAGTTATGAGAATAAAAATCACAGATTCAAACCTTTTTTAAAGTTAAACCATAAGCGTACATTTTTCTTTTAACGGTTGCGATGAAAAGGAAAGCAAATGTGTTTTAAGTAAATTCAACTAAATTGTAGCCACTGAAATTGCCGATAAATATTTAATAAATTTCTTCCATACCAAAAAAAATTTTATTTAACGTGAATACAATTAACAGAGTTAAAGAAACGATTTATTCGTTTAAACTGAAAGATAAAAGAATACAAATAAGATTGTAAATAAAGTTTTCAGCGCGCTTACTGAAAATCAAGTCATTGCTAAGGCCATATTGCCCAATTGAAAATTTTAGACGTTCATATTGTTCTGATGAATACTTGGACCACCAAGCGCAGATGTGTCATTTGCATCGATTTCCTGCCTACAACATCGTAGACTAAACCCTTTGCTTTTTTTCCTTACACACTAACATCATATCCCCGTAAAAATCCCAATCTAGATAAGGTATTTACATGTGCGAGATAACTTATCCTTTCTTTCACGCCCTTAAAGCTGTTAATAAACATCAATAAAAAAGTAATTACACATATGATTCAATCGTATTTATTTGATTTTTATGACTTATCTACCTCGTAGTATAAATACAACAAATTGGTTTGCAATTAGATTGGTACATTAGCCATATATTGACTTTACCATTCCAGATGTTTACGTTTTCAAGTCAAAGTATTTCCTGAACTATGTCCAAAAAGTAGGCCTACGTAGTTCAAGTTCACTGCAGTCCATTTTTTATGTCAAATTATAGTTACGGACAAGTTTTCATCATAAAAGAAAAATAAGACTTTTTTGACATATAAAGGCTTAATTTTTGTAGGAACAGCTATATGAGAAGGAATTCAAAAACCGCTATTACACTTAGCAAGTTTTGTTGAGAAATTTTAAAATTTACAAATTTTTTTTACTCAGCTACCGTTTCAAAACAATGTGTTAACCTTGGGCTGACATATAAAGTATATGAACACTAAAATACATAGGGAGATAGAGATAGACAAACTTAAACCCATTCAAAAAATTCAGACAAACAGAAAGACTTTGTCCTACAAGCAGTGTTAGGTTTAATCAAATCGCATTAAATGCTTTCGAGGGACGATTAATTTCGATTGTCGAAGAAATTAATGCGACTGCATTTTACCACATTTTTTGGCAAATTCATAATGGACCCTCTCTCGTAAAGAATGACTACAAATAGTTTGCTTCAGGAATTTAATCGCTACAGACGCACTTAAAAGCCTTTCATATTCGATCGTTGTGCCCGCAACCATCGATAGCGTGCAAAAAATGATAAAATATATCATATACCTTATCTTTATATTCAGGCATTCTTAAGCGTGCATTCGCCATTGCGTGAACATTTAAGCACGGTTAATAATAGTTCAATAAGTATAAAAAATACTAAAAAAAATAAAGACAAGAAAAATTGCATTCAATTTAGAACGATTCTTTGACACCCGCCACGTCGAATTAGTGAATCGGAACTAACAATTTTTTTTAATGAAGGCGCGGCGGCTTTTCTTTTGCGGTGTCTAATTGTGCCTAACAGCTATAGTTTCGTTACTATTTTCGATGTAATGCATAGGACTAAATAAATTCAAAACCTTATGCTATACATATATTTTTTACAGAAATCCATGATGTGTAATTGCGAGTATGTATGAAAAGGCGGAAAGAAAACGTACTAGCTTCAGTAGTTAAGTATAAAAATTTGCTTTTTATGGTATTGATGTAGAATTTGTGGGAATATTTCTAAATAACTTATATTTACGTTTATGTAAATTAATATTATTGTTTATTTAGATCGAAGAAATAAATTCTCTTAGACTAAAAAAGAACGATGAGCATTAGCAAACATAACTGTCGGTTTTTGAATTAGATTGTTCGTCAAGTTATTTTAATAAAATTACAAATTTGAATAATATTAAGTTCGTCTCAGGTATGTTCAAGATGTCCACAAAACTAGATGCTCCAGCTGCGAGGTTCCGATTGTAGCATTTTGTCCACAATTGCTAATTGGCGGATTAGATTTCTTAAGAATACATGTGTGTACCGCAACAGTACGTCCGAGACGAATTCTCGCAAATGTTTCGATCTTCATTGTCTCGACCTTGCTTGAATATAGTAGAGCCACGAGATTAGGATTAACATGAGAGTGGTGCAGATGGTAGTATTGAGGATTCCTTTTGTTCACTTTCTCTCTATTTTTTTTTTCAAATATATTTTTTAGGCTCAAACTTTCCATTGCGCCCGTGCAGCAGATATAACTACTAGATCTCTTGGCTCATTTCTCAGAAGACCAACATGACTCAGAATGTAAAAAAATTAAATTTTTTCTCAGCAAGTAGTAATGCTAAGTGATAATGCTTACATTGCTAATGATGTTCCATTCTGAATTTAAGGAGTTTTGTATAGTTTTTACGATCGGCAAAGTGCCCGCGATAATAACCGTTTTGAGTTTGATTTTACGAGCCAGCTGTTTCGCTTCAAAAACGGCTTTGACTTTGCTTAAAATATTGAAGCACTTTCACGTAGGATATGATTAGTATGGACTTACCAAGTGGCATCTAAGGCTGCGTAGGCAGTGGATAGGCCCTCACTTTTAAAGCTGAAAGACACGATTTTGACGATCAGTTTAACAATCGAAAATTATATAACAATTAATGCGACTGGACCTAACATTTTGAACACTATGTATTGTTAACGAATCAATATTTTTGGTTAAAAAACGTAGGCATTATGACTTTGAATGCCTATTTTTCCGAAAGACAAGTTCTTTAAAATCTTTAGTTGTGCTCTAAATATCAATCAGTGCGATCTTTTCGAATATGAATTTCATAGGCGATCTTACGTAGTCCAGTACGTTTTGTTGTATTCGTGATCTTCGTCATTTATAAATATACGTTCCTACTAACTAGTGTTTATTAAGAATATTAAGAACAAGGACCGATTCTTGTTCTCGAATATAAGAAACAAGAAAAGTAAATGTAATCCACTAACAATACACAACAATTACTTAGCTGATTATACAAACTGATTATAAATTTAGAATGTTTTCAAATAAAATTTTACCCTACCAGTCAAATCTGGAGTTAACTTCATAATTAATCACATGATAAAAAAAAAGCGAAGTCACAATTAATTGGGAAGAATGAATTATCATTTTCTTACGTTTACGTTAGAGACTTAATAAAATTTCTCAATTAGTTGCTTCTGAGCTGTGCAAAAAGCAAGAACCTTCGTTTCATTTAATACTAGCGACAATTATTGTTTGTTTCCATATAATAAATAAGAAATTAAAAATTCATTATAGAATATATTCACAAGAATTTCACATTAATTCAGTCTTTGAGCGGCAGGTTTTTGTTCCTTGAAGATGTCACTAGTTCGTCCATTGAATGAAGATTTACAAAAAAAAGCTAACGAAGAATTGAATGAAATTCCCAACAGTACATCTGGCTACTTGCGAGATTTCAAAACATGGATCGAGCAACAACCACATTTACGTGCTAACACCGATGATCAATTTTTAATTGCTTTTTTGCGCGGGTGTAAATACAGCCTGGAGAAAGCTAAAGTAAAAATTGACGCTTATTACACTTTAAAAAGCAAATTTACCGCAATTTTTGGTGAAACTAATGTGGACAACGAAAGATTTCGAGAAATATTTCGTATGGGGTAAAAAGAAAATTCAGTTACCATCTTTGAATAGTTTTTCAAAACATCTTTTCAGCGTATATTTATATTTACCGACCCCTCTCTACGATAACGGTCCACGTATCGTGATCGCACAGGCCGGCTTACCACCAGCTGACAAGTATAATATAGAGGAAGTTTTAGCTGTCGGTCATGTTCTGCAGGATATTTTATTGTTAGAGGATGACCACGCTGTTGTTAATGGTTTAGTAACGATTGGTGATTTTAATGCACTTACTATGGCTCATGTTCTTCAAATGACTCCAACGTTAATGAAAAGATGGATCGCTTACAGTTATAAAACGATGCCAATGCGTATTAAATCTAATCATATTTTCCGTGCACCAAAAGTATTTGATACTCTTTACAATCTTGCAAAGCCAATGTTGCCACAAAAACAGCAGGAAAGAGTGCGTGAACAAAACTAAATATAATAATTTTATATTCTCAGTGATTATCATCTCTCAACATTCTTTTTTTTCTTTCAGTTATTTATTCATAACAACAGCCTGGAATCATTGACTCAGCATATTCCTTTAAAATATCTGCCGAAAGAATATGGTGGTGAAAATGGTAGCATTCCAGAAATCATCACAGAATGGGACAAAAAATTGGATTACTATCGGGATTACTTTAACAGGAGCAAACAATGGGGTACCGATGAGAAACTACGTATTGGCAAAATTAAAGATTACGATAATATGTTCGGTATTGATGGTTCATTTACAAAATTAGAAATCGATTAACAGCAACAAGGATAAATTCAATATAAAAAAAAAGTTCTTATTGGTAAAGGTTGCAATATATTGAGTTTTTATAATATTTCTCATATTCTGAAAATAAAGTGCTATTAAAATTTTATAAATTTAATATTAACTGAAAGAGGGAAGTTTGATAAATTTAAAGTAAATTTTCTTTTAAGTGAGACAAATATCCAAATATATCCGAATGGATATCCGAATGTTTCAGTTCTTTTTCATAGTTTCAACAAACTCCACTAGAAGCTGGGAAATCATGTAGATAAACGGAGGCGAGTAGTTAAATCGGATCATAACATTAATATACGAAATCCGCAATGTATACTTCAGCGTATTCTGATGAAAGTCATATTCACTTCTAAAGAAAAATTTAAATGAAATTTCAGTTTCATTAATAATTTTTATTAATTAAGGATACTTAGCAAGAGCCATTATATACCATCATTAGGTGTTTATAGGTATAGGAAGCTTGTGGTCTGATTTGTAACACTGAGGAATTATTAACCCGTAAGCTACATACATACACTGAAAACTCCGGTGATGTTCAATATGCAATCAAGTCTTTTCAAGGAACCTTTGTTCTCTTTTAGAATTAGCCTTATATTTCCTTTTGCTTATGCTAAAACCACGACTTCAACTTACACTGCGAAATAAAGAATTAAGTGCGAGAAGACGTGAACTTTCTTTTCTTTTGGCCCAAAAAACTTTTTTGATTATTTTGATATGATGCTACAACAAAAACGTTTCTTAATTTTTAATTTTTCAATTATAGTATCACAGATAAGCATAAGGAAAAGTTCATAAACTTTATTTTTTTTTTTTCATTTGTGATTTCTGAATTTTAATTTAATCATTTTGAACTTGGATGTCATAAAAACAAATGAAAGCATTTTATATTCTTAGTGTGACTGTAAAATGATCATCTAAAATTGGTTGTATTTCTTACTAATTGCTTTTTTTGTGCATTATATTATAATTAAAAAATAAAAAATATATAAATTATTCTAACCTCTAAGATCAAAATTTTTGGTAAATATTTCTATGTACTCGTCTGTAAATATAACATCTGTAGTAAGCGGAACCATAACATAAGGGAAAAATAATTATACATAAGACAAAAAACATAGCGTCATTCATTTCCTGGCCCGAATTTGCACCTTGATTCAGTAACCTAAGTAAAACAAACTGTCACCAAGAGAATCATAATTTTAATGTAATATTTACCATTTTACAAAATGGATAGGTTAACCACTATTGAACGTGTTAAAGTAATAAACTCTTTCTACAGAAGCGCCTATTCTGCGGTACGTTTCGTAAGCAGATTATGATAGACCTAATTATCCACCTAAAGGTACTATAGGCAAAACTGTGAAGAAGTTTAAAGAAACTGAATCTGTAACGGGTATGCTAAGGCTAAACTTTAAATCGAAATTTACGATAGAACTTAAGTTATTCAAAATATATGAAGTATTTCTTCCAATTTATTTGGACATTATTTCATTATTAATCAAAGCCGATGTACAAATAAATTAACATATTTAACGAATTTAAGCTTTATTTTTCGCAAACATGGCATTCCAACAGCCGATGACGGACAAAAGAAATTGTATCGTACAATGCTTATGCTGAATTCTCTTTCATACAACAACAAAATTCTATAATTCTAAAATTCGACAAATATTTAAGAATATTATCTAAACGACCACGATTGGGTTTATTGACTCGCCAAACTTAACAGTAAAGATTTGCCTCTTTTTTATGTTAAGTTAAATTTATAATTTTGTGTCATTTTTAAGGCGAGTGAAATATTTATTTTTATATCGAATATTATTTATTCATTTTAATTAATGATGAATGAGCTCTACTGCAAAAAAATCCATGTCAAATATTTTTTTAAAAACCTTTAATTAAAGACTGTTACACAACCTTTTCTTAATATGTAATTAACTAATAAACTCATCATCGTAATTATTGGAATTTAACGAAGCTGCCATGCACATATTTGCATTTACTTTGAAATGATCAAAAGTTTACCGTTTCAAAAACAGATGCCATCCAAGAAATGTTTCAAATCATTTTTAGAAAATTTGGAATATGAAACAAGGATAATCATTCGCAGTTTCAGACGAATTAAAATCATGCCCCCTTCACTTGGTCAAGAAACATGGTCATTACGTATGCTTAAATTTCTGTGATTATTGAATTGCATAAATCAGTTGAAAAGAACGAATTTCTGATTTATACATATATAGGGAGCTTTTTTATTCATTTAATTTTTCTTAAAATATCCTCATGTCCGAAATTAGTATTATGTTTGTTGTTATATTTCTTAGCGAGTGCAGTCAAAATCCATCTGGTTCTTGTGTTTGAATCTTTTTGTTGATAAAATTTGCAATAAGTATTAGAATTTGTATCTACTTTGAGCCTACAAATTCTTGCCAACGCCGATTACCTTAATTAATTAGAACTTTAAACTTATGATCAACGCTATTGATGTGGGCTGAAAATTTCGTAGGCTGACACACAGATGGCGTGCTACTAGTATTAAATACAATCTTTTTTAGTTAGCCCTAACCTTCAAAAGATACGTGTATAAATTCGACAGCTGTTGCACTATTAGTATGTGAGTTATAGTATTTTTAGTGAAGCAACTTTTGTTAGTTTGAAAAAATGGACAAAAAGGAATTTGGTACGCTAATAAAGCATTGCTTTTTGGTGAAAAAAAAAATACTATTGAAGCCAAGGTTTGGCTTGATAAACATTATTCGGACTTTGCACCAAAAAATCAACCGTAGAGAATTGATTTGCTAAATTAAACGAGGCGAAATGAGCACCGGGGACGATGCAAGCATTTGTTTCATTTGTAGCATCTAGATAACACGCATTAGATAAAATATACGGTGTACGCTAAACGTTCATGATATTTCTCATGACCGCAGTATTGCAAATGTACTCTTATTATTGACGCTATCAAGCGAAGACACCAAGTCATGTTCGAAAAAAGAAATTTCATCAAACCTCAGTTCAAGTTCGCAGAAAAAACTGGAATTTTCGGATAATCGTTGCACTCCGCAATTTCAAAAATTAAAGTAGAAAGCTTACAACCTAGTGAGCGCACTCTATAAAAATTCCACATACGATAACGAAGCATTAGCCATAATAATTTAAACAGTTAAAAAAACTATACTCGGCTGTGGTCGAATGTTTTGTACTTTAGAAAGGTACTAAATTTCAACACTCTGTAGTACTGTGTAGACGTGTCCGATTTTTTCCATTTTCATACAATACAATGAAAATTTGTACTGTGTATCTGTTGCATTTTACATGTAGTAAGCGAAACACCCAGGAAGTGGACGCTTTTTAGTTTAATTTATGCCATAGGCGCATAGTTTGTTCTATTTGGCCCATTTTCGACATTTTTTGCATTTTTAATGCACTTTTAATGTCTTTGTCAAATTTGATTCTTCATTGAATATCTTTATTTTCGCGCCCAGGGAAATGACGTTTTGCAGATAAATAGGCAGACGGATGGACGCCTAGGCGTATTCCGAATTTGGTTTTGAGCAAGACTACATATAATTTATGGAGTCTTTAAAATTTCCTTGTTGGTGTTACACACATTTTCACGAACAAATGAAACTTCAAAATTCTACTGTATGGTCTGGGCTAGGTCGACTATTTCCGTTTTTGTATGGATAGTACATTTTTATAGATCTACATGCTGTAGCTTATGAACAATGAGCAAAAATCCCACTTTCGTGGCTTTCGAAAACAGAAGTGTTCTCAGTTTACGTTGTACTGTGGTTGTTTGCTTTCAATACCAGCCTGCATGCGGCCAATGCGGAAAATATTTACTGCAGTCAAACATGCTTAAATCGATTCCAAAATTGATGCTACTATATACAGGGCATATAAATCGATATATCTTAGTTTTATATATTCACCCATGTTTTCTTAAGATTAAAACATTCAAAATTACCGTTTCGCAGCTCTTATTCATTTACATTGGACTTTTTGGCCTGAGAGTGGTATTATGTGGTTCCGATCGCTTTATCAATTTTTGTAGTGCTTTGTTTTCTTCTTTTTTTTTTTTGACGACGTGCCATTCATGTGCTAGTAATAAAATATAATTGAACGGTAGTCAAATATATATTAATACATATCTATACATTGGGTAAGCTAAAAAATATTGAACATTATAATAGTTATTAGTTAAGTTTCAACGGTCTAATACTTTTTAGATAATAACGTAAATATCGCAGTATATGAATGATATTATGGCTGATAGGCAAAACGTTGACTTCTTTGGATATTAAAATTTTTCACAGGAAACATTAAAGTTTTAAAATTCAATTATAAAAGAGAAAATAGAATGTTTGCCGTTAAGCTTTTGGGTGAAAATTTGCAAAAAGTAGCTATTGAAGAATTAAATGAAGTCCCAAGTCGAGTCCCGAAAGATATTGAGGATTTGCGTAATTGGATTCTAAAGCAACCGCATTTGAAAGCACGAACAGATGATCAATTTCTTTTGATTTTTCTTAGAGGCTGTAAATTTAGTCTAGAGAAAGCTAAATCAAAAATTGATAGGTTCTATACACTGAAAACTAAACATCCGGAATTATTTACCACACAAACTATGGATAAGCAAACAGTCCATGAAATACTTAAATTGGAGTAAGTATCTAAGTTTATTTGTAAAAGAAGGATATATAATATTTTTTAAAATATATTTAGCACCTTTGTAAGTTTACCTAGACCGCTTAATGGTACTGGACCACGTATTCAGTATATACGCTTCGGTGCTTATCCGCCTGATAAATACACATTTACTCAGGTTATATCTGTCTATCATACTTGTCAAGAGTTAGCAGCACGCGAGGATGACTATTCCGTTGTCAATGGTTACATACAACTCTTGGATACCTCTTCCTTAACCTACTCGCATATCGTACAAATCACGCCGCTGATAGTTAAAAAAATGATAACATTTGCGGAAGACGCAGTTCCCACACGTTTACGAACAATGCACTGCGTCAATGTTTCGACAGTTTATGATAAACTCTTTAATATGATTAAACATGTTTTACCCGAAAAATTCCAGCAAAGAGTAAGCAAAAAATATGAAGTTCTTTTCTTATATTTAATGATTTTATTTTACCAGTTGTACGTCCATAGCAGTTTAAACAGCCTTTTTGAACATATCCCAGAAGAATATCTACCTCATGAATTAGGTGGGAAAAATGGATCCATAGAAGAGCTTCAGCATCAAGGTTATAGACGATTTCTTGAATTTGAAAATTATCTCCAGGATGACTTAAATTATCGTAACAATGAAAATTTACGAACAAATGAACTGCGGGATTATGATGAATTGTTTGGGTTGGACGGAACATTTCGTAAATTAGATATTGATTAGTTTAGAAATGTATAAAATTTATTCATTAAATATAGATTAATGCCGCAAATTAATAAATTGTGAAAGTATACAAAAATATAAAATTAATCAAAAATATAGCTTAAGAATTCTTTTGAGCAAGCTTAACAATAACACTCTTTACTTCGGTGTAATTACGCAGAGCATATTCGCCGTTTTCTCGCCCATGACCGGACATTTTGAAGCCACCAAATGGTACTTGTGAAGACAAGCTATTATATGTATTGACCCATACCGTTCCAGCCCGAAGGCCTTGAACAATATAATTGGCTTTATCGATGTCTTTGGTGAAGACAGCCGCAGCTAGGCCATAATCAGAATTGTTCGCTCTTTCTATAACCTCATCCAATTTCTTGAAACGTATTATTTGTTGAACAGGGCCGAAGATTTCTTCACGAGCAATTCTCATGTCGTCTTGAACATCAGAAAAAACAGTTGGCTGAACGAAATAGCCGGGTAATTCTTCCGGACGTGCACCGCCTGCAACCAGTTTAGCACCTTGCTTTTTACCGCTGTCAATCAATTGAAGAATTTTTTGTAATTGTTCCTCATCGACTTGAGGTCCCTGTTCAACATTTAAATTGAAGGGGTCACCGAAACGACGTTTTCTTGCTCTTTCAGCACTGCGCTCAACAAATTCATCATAAATTTTCTCTTCTACAAATGTACGTGAACCTGCACAACAACACTGACCCATATTGAAAAATAAACCGAAATGCGATGTTTCTACAGCATAATCCATATCCGTATCGGCCAATACAATGTTTGGACTCTTGCCTCCCAATTCCAGAGTCACACGTTTTAAGTTTGTATTGCCTGAAGCTTGTTGTATTAATTTACCTACTTCCGTAGACCCAGTAAAAGCTACTTTATCGACATTATAGTGATTCGCCAAAGCAGCACCAGCATCTCCGAAACCAGGCAAAACGTTTACAACACCCTCTGGAAAACCTGCTTCCTTAATCAACTGAGCTATGTACAAGGCGGTTAAAGCGGTCTGCTCGGCGGGTTTCAAGACAACCGTATTACCGGTAGCCAAAGCCGGACCCAATTTCCACGCCATCATTAATATAGGAAAGTTCCACGGTATAATTTGAGCACACACACCCACTGGTTCATGGCGTGTATAAGCAAAGAAGTCACCGTCCATTGGTATTGTTTTACCATGATTTTTATCAGCCCAGCCAGCAAAATAGCGTAAATTTTTTACGGACAATGGCAGATCGACGTTATATGACATAGAATAAGGTTTGCCATTATCCAAAGTTTCCAGACTCTAAGTTAGTATAGAAGGGTTAAAGATATAAAAATGAATTTACACACATTACTTACAGCCAAGTACACACGGTCACGTTCTAAAAGATCGGCCAAACGATTAATTAAATGACCTCGCTCCGAAGCATCCATTCGACGCCAACGAGAACCGAGTCTAAACATGATTTTAAAAACATATTTTTAGTGAGGTTGCACTCTTTTACGCATTTTTGAATATATAAAGCTTAAATGAGTAAAATCGAAACTATTCTTCTGGTAATTAATGATAATCGTTAAATTAACAATGCAAAGTTGTTTTTAGCTACCAACAAAGGAGTCTTTGTTTAAGCTAATCTTACCGAAATGCATCTCTAGCAGCTTGAACGGCTAAGTCTACATCTTCTTTACCAGCTTGTTGCACTTCAGCGATGGTTTTCTCAGTTGCAGGGTTTACGCTCGGGAACGTTTTACCTGTTTTGCTTTTGTGCCATTCATTATTAATAAATAGCTTTTAATTTTATGCAAAAAAAAAGATAAAGTTAGCAATTTATAATTATGATCATTAATTTTGTCTTTGGTTTAGAGGTCCGTCTAAATTACAATACTAGAAAATCTCATAAATTTTCTTCAACCAGGACCCATTGTTAGGAAAGTCCGGACTAAGTTTGGCAGAGACAAAGATATAGAGTAATATAGAAATATTGTTAGAAAACAAAAACATTATAGAAAACTATTAGAACTCTTAAAAAGTTCTTAACAATCTCTACAAACCCTTAATCAAGCGAACACACTATTCTCTAAATCTATGATCTTTTCTTACAAAAAAACTCCTGACAGAAATGATAGAAGTTTGCTTTCATTCCAAAGCGATAATAGCAAGAAATACGTACTGATTTGACCTAGTGACTAAATTTGAGTTTCTAAGACAACAATCACTGTGTTTTAAACAGTAGTTAAACAGTATGTTTTCAAAATAGCTGCTTTTCCTTGAATAGTTTAACATGTCCGTTGCAACATTCAGTTTAAATTATTGTTTCAGAAATACTTTCATTTTTAATATGAATTATAAAATATATGCTACTTTGATGGAAAGGTAATTTAAGTCCACAACACAATTGCAGTAAAATTTTTAGAAAAATAAGAACCGCTAATCTCGTGGCTTACATGCATTTCACCGATTGTTGGCGTAGCAAAACTCTTGAACAATGCTTACAAGATATTCAAATTTTTTTCAATTCACTTTTCAATTGATCGAGTGGTTGGTAAAACGGCCTCGATAAGAAGGCAATGAAATATCTCATGGCCATAAAGCACTTGTGTGCCTAAGTTGCAAAAATGAAGTGATTATTATCATTGAATAGCAGAAGATTGACGATAAAGCAAATTTAGCTGAGTAATATCTTTAAAAAGGCCAATTTTCGACGTATTCCTGAAACAAATAAGAAAGCTTTCATATGTGCGGCATATATTTTGTGCAAATGGCATCTATAATGAACACTTCTATAAGATATTGAGGAACTAGAGACACGTTTCTTAATTAACACATTGATATGAGGAAGTCTAAAAAGGACTGACCTTCATAATAGGCATAGCAGTAAATATACATAAAAGAGGCGTACAATAGATTACATACGTACATTAATGTGAGAAAGTTAAAAAAAACATTGAGCCTAATAATAGATATAGCAATAAATGTACATACAGCACTAAACATATCACGTGTGCAAGTTCAACGATATTTGATTCTCAATCCATGGTGCGATTTTGATTTTCTGGATTATAAAAAGCAAACATACTTTAATTATAAGAGGACAACAAACTCGAAATTATCGATGTTTGCAATAATTGACTTATTCCAAAATCGCTCATATAGAACTTCTGCATAGAAATAGGACCTCCTTTCCCTCTTAAAACAAATGCTTGCATCTGCAAGCATATAATTGGAAAAATAGAAAAAATAAGCAAAACGTTTAAATACCGGTTATGCATTGTACCGTTTGTTATTATTGCCGGCAACGTATTTTTTTTTTTTGTTTTGTTACTACATAGAAAAAAAATGACAACGCTAGCAGAAGAATTTGAAGGTCATACAAAGCACAATGCATTTAATATAATAGTTATCCTATGTCTGTATTTCTAACAAACAATTAGAGATCGTAGTAATATTCGCTGACATTAAATGAGAAAAAATACGTGCAGTACACACAAATAAAATTTATTTTGTAAAAAAATTTTTTTCTCCAACTTACGCCTGTGTACAATATATCAGGCGTCGTTTGCGGCTCTGGCATAGCAGAATAATTGGCTGTGCGTTGTTGCAAGCTACTGGCAAAAATCTTATTTGTATTTTGAAGAAGATTTACAGATTTTATTAAACGCAACATTTTTCTTAATTTAATAATATGAAAACACAAATATAATAAACACCTTCTATGTTACACTTAGCAAGTAAAACTGCATACTAAAAAAGCTTTTTGCTCGAAAATAGACAATTCTACGGTTTTATAACGACGAGCAGCTGTTTTAAGGAAGGGAAAGTTGTGGGAATCAGAAAAGTTTATCGGAATATACTGTACGCGTGAAATTATCAAATTGCTTTTTTTAATTTGAAACTTAGCAAATTATATCTTCTTGACCACAATAGGAACAATGAAATGAGCGCTTTTTCCACAATATTTTAAAACAATTCTTACAGAAATTGCTTAAAAATTGTCCACTATGTCCATCATGATTAAAATAAAAATTGTTGGGGATTGCGCCACGTCCACGAACAGTTCATGATTTATAATCAAACGGTTTCTTGATTCAAAATAAAAGTCAATAGAGATCAATAGTATGAAAATAAAACAAAACACAGTAAAGCTTCCAAATGTTATTTAAGAATTTTTTTGATCAAGTTTAACAATAACGCTTTTAATTTCTGTGTAATTGCGTAGAGCTTCCTTACCATTTTCACGTCCATAGCCGGACATTTTGTAGCCTCCAAAAGGTGCTTGCGCTCCCACATTATTATATGTATTGACCCATACCGTTCCAGCTCGAATACCCTGTACCATATAATTGGCCTTATCAATATCTTTGGTAAAGATGCCTGCAGCTAGACCGTAACGAGTATCATTCGCTCTTTGTATAACTTCATCCAATTTTTTGAAACGCATTATTTGCTGCACAGGGCCAAAGATTTCCTCATGCGAAATTTTCATATCGTCTTTAACATCCGCAAATACGGTTGGTTGTATAAAATATCCCTTTAAATCTTTTTCTTTTGCACCGCCTGTCAACAACTTAGCGCCTTCATTCTTGCCACTGTCAATCAAATCTAGTATTTTTTTCAATTGTTTCTCATCTATTTGTGGACCATGGTCAACCTTTAAATCGAATGGATCACCAAGACAGCGCTTTTTTGCTCTTTCAACACTGCGCTGAACAAATTCATCATATATTTTGTCTTCCACAAAAGTACGCGAACCGGCACAACAATTTTGACCCACATTGAAAAATGCCCCAACATGCGCAGTTTCTACAGCATAATCCAAATCCGTATCGGCTAAAATAATAATTGGATTTTTTCCCCCCAATTCAAGAGTCAGACGTTTCAAATTTGCATTACCCGAAGCCTGTTGAATTAGTTTACCTACTTCCGTAGAGCCGGTAAAAGCTACTTTATCGATATTGCAATGATTCACCAACGCCTCACCGACATCTCCGAAACCAGGCAAGACATTTACAACACCCTCTGGAAATCCTGCTTCCTTAATTAAGTGAGCTACGTAAAGGGCAGTCAAACAGGTCTGTTCAGCTGGTTTTAAGATTACGGTATTGCCAGTAGCTAAGGCAGGACCTAATTTCCAAGATGCCATCACTAAGGGAAAATTCCATGGTATGATCTGAGCGCACACACCCACGGGCTCATAACGCGTGTAAGCGAAGAATTCACCATCCATAGGTACGGTTTTACCATGATTTTTATCAGCCCAGCCAGCAAAATAACGTAAGCTTTTTATGGACATTGCCAAATCGACATTATATGACATAGAATAAGGTTTACCATTATCCAAAGTCTCTAGACTCTAGCATTTTAAAAGAAGATAAAAATCATAAAATTGAGCAAACAAAGAAGAAAAGAAAGAGTACAACACGCTTACAGCTAAATATACTCGGTCACGTTGCATAAGGTCAGCTAAACGATTCAGCAAAGCGCCACGCCTCGAAGCATCTAGACGACGCCAAGGAGAACCGAATCTAAAAAGAGTTTCGTTAAAAGTAAATGGAATAAAGATATATCAATTTTGTCCACTCCCCCATGCTAATTTTGTTAAATCAAAACTAAATTTATTTTTGAAATGAAAGCGAATTGAGGTATATTGAAAATAAAACAATTCCTAGATCATTCCTCTCCATAGATATTAGAAGTAATTAAACTTAAGTCGTGAATAAAGGTAATAGAGCAAACAAAATAAATCTTTAGCTCTTGCTTGAGTTTGACTTACCGAAATGCGCATTTGGCAGCTTGAACGGCAAGATCTACATCTTCCTTGCCCGCACGTTCTATTTCGGCAATGCAAGTTTCAGTTGCAGGATTTATTGTCCGGAATTTTTCTCCAGATTTGCTTTGGTGCCATTCATTATTTATAAAAATCTTTTGTTTAATTAAAATAAATTAAATGTATGGAAAAAATAATTGAGAGCAAATGGAACAAAAAAAAATGGTTCAAAAATCTAAGAATATAAAACAAAGTTTCGTAGCAATAAAGTACGAATTCATTTTATTTTCGATTTATACAATATTTTAGACTAAGTGCCGAATGTGCCACATATAAGGAGAGACTTTTGCTTAACATAACCTTTGCTTAGCAATTAGTGGTTGGATAAAAAGACCTATATAAACTTATGAGAAGCCTGCGGAAGGTTTTGTTCTTTTAATTCTTCAAGGATACGATATATGCACCATTTCCAGCAAAATGACGCTTTCTAAAGAATATGTATTCTCGTTCAGCGTAGTATTTTTAGTTTATGTTAACCTGTCTCATATTACATATTGGAATGCTCAGGTTTGCATGAAATGAGATAAAAAGTTGAAAATTGAGACAAATATTTGCTTTCATGGCAACAAAAATCGTTCTTGCGATACTTTAAACGATGCTAATGTATATTTTCTTCTATGGATTTTTAATACAATAAAATTTTCACTTCGATTTCTTCGATAAATTCTTTAGTAATTATGGTCTCGGGAACCATGACTTCTTCATTTCCAGTTAAATTTCTGTATATTTTAGAATCTATTCAATTTAAGTTAGACTCATTATAAAAATAAACGGAATTATTAAGAAGAGCAAGAATATTGAACTAAAATTGTTTATCGTTGCAAATCTTTTGGGAAAGTTCTTTCTTTCTATCAAGAGTTTTTCGGTAAAAATACGCCTTCCATAAATTCGTTTTAGATCATGCAAATGCACGAACTTGATAAAACTATATATTAAAAATATGTCATTTTCCAATTTTCTCCAAAAAGGCTACTAATCGCTCCAGGATATACGAAGTTTGCAGAATAGAAGAGTAATTTCATAAGTTACACTGACCAAAGTTTAGCCACGATATGAAATCGCTACATTTGGTAAATTAGTACGATAGAAATCATTATGAAGCAATCCTTCAATCTAGTAATTTGAACCAAGCCTTTAATCCATGGTTGAATCCATACATTAATGCACTATTACGTGTCAGTTCGCAATACATCGCAAAAGCTGGATTTCCAGAGCTGAGTAGGTACACTATATTCTTACTTTAACTAAAACGTGTGAAACGAAAACGTGACGGATGGTCTGTTGATAATGAAATGATTTGTTCTCCTGAGAAGAAGGCCATCATTGTATTACGGCCACAACGAAGCACTACACAATTAATGGGTAAGGGATTCAATCATCTTGACATAAGCAGTAAAGGTATTGCAGAGTGGACACACGCATGATGTGAAAAAAAATATTTTCATTTAATAAAAAAATTATGTAGGAAATCATAATCAAGCTTACACCTGTGTATTTTATTTCGGGCGTAATTTGAGGTGCTGGTATGGTCGTTTTATTGCGTTGTTGTAAACCGCAGGTTAAAATTAGTTTTGAGTTTTCAACAGCACTAATAGATTTTATTAAACGTAACATCTCGTTTTTTTTTTAAATATATTTTTTTCCGTTAATTCAAATGAAAAAAATATTTTTATTAATATTTATTGTTATATAATTCAAATTTCTTCTTCTTCTTTCTGAAGTAATTAGCAAGTAAAAATAGATGATTCCTGTGTGAACGTAGGAACACAAATTTTATTCTAAAATAATTAGGGAGGCCATCGTTTAAAAGATACGATACACTTTTTGCAAGACGGCTGCTGAGTGTCACTTTCTTTAGCTTCAGGTAACATTATCCCTAATTTTCATTACTGTGACTAAATTTTCAATTATTCTGAATTAATAAATGGGAAGAGCCGTAAATAATGAGACGCAAATTGACGTTCGTTTATTTTTTATAAACAATCTACATTTGTTAAAAAATATTACGTATGCAAAATTAAATAATGGGAGTCTTCATGTAAGATTTATATATGTATATATTGCATTGGCTTGAATAAGGAATTCTTTTTTTTTCGTATTTATCGATTTTCGGATTCAAAGATGCTGTCATGCTTTAGTTGCGAGAAGCAGCAAAGAAAGCTCTTCTATACATTCTTTTTTGTTGTTGTGTGAATTGAAGCTTTTTGTCGTAACATCACGACTAAAGATTGATCAAAGAATTGACCGCTCAGAACACGAGGTGCATTTTTTAAGAATTCAAATGAGGTCTTCGTCCTTCCACAATTTGGCGTTGTTGTTCATCTCTCGTTGAGCATGAAACAGCACAAATTAGATGCTAATGTCACTTGTCTGTCAGGTACTATAACAACTAGAAAAAGCATTTGTAAACCATTTAGTATCATTGTCTTTATATTTAATTTAGCATCCCTTTGTCACACCGCTGTAAAAACAAAAAAAAAAGCATATACAAATTGCGAAATTCGCGTTCGTTCTGGCACTGGCTATTACTTAAAACTGTCAATAGCCTGATATTTACTTTAATCTTTATGAATTGTTTATTTTAATCTTTCTCCAGTATTTACTCTAATTCTTGTGTAAGGTACTTGATAATGCTTTCCGTTTGACCTCCGATTTTGTTCAAATTCATTGGGAAAGGGAGGAAAATAACTGCAAATGCGAATATATTATATTGTAATTTATTCAGTCTAATGAAATAAATTCTTGCGCTAAACAAGATTTTTTCTTATTTTCAAATTATTTAAAATTTGATGTTTGGTTTGATGTGTAAGCCGTTGCTTAGTCCATCTTTTTTTACACCCCTAAGAAAAAATTATGAATATAAAATATGGCTGCAATAACACCTTCGTTATAAGTACCTTCAATCAGTAGAAAACACTCCTCACAGAAGAAAGCAGCGTCAAAACGAGCAGCGCTCAAAAGAAATTCCACATAATCAGTAGGATCCTCAATGAAAAATTTACCGTCTTTTAGCTAAGTCAATAGTCCTAAAACCGCTTCTTTCACAATTCTTTTTTTGCTAAGAATACAGCTCTGGTTCGTCATTAGCTTGACAAGCGCTATTGTAAAGCTTTTCCGTCGAAAACTACAATTGATCGGAAGTTTTGCTGATTTTAAACGAGCTCGTAATCGTGTTGAAGCAGCCACAGTACAGAAAGATGACACTCGGTGTTTACGATAAAATCGAAATAAATAATGCCTTTTCAATTTATTTTAACTTTCATTCTGAATTTTCAATTTTTCCATCTAAAAACCGTATTTTAGTTATTGTGGTTTATGCGACCTCTTCAAAATTACTCTAGGCAACTGCAGGTAAAGACTTAGCTCCATAAATTTTACTTTTATCAATGGTTTTTATTGCTAATATACAGTAAATAATACAATAAATAATTATATGCAAATGCCTTTTGAGTTTAATTTATCAATTAATATTAATCAATATTAATACTACCTATGCATGAAATTACGGTTTAATTTCAATTGCTTCTTGATCTTACTCTAGCGATTAGATATCTGATTGAAATTATTTTGAATTCAAAGCAAGTAAGAGTCCAACTAACAATTCTCTTCAAAGTATGAAAAGCATTTGCAAGGGTCCTTCTTAAAAGAGATTCTACATTTTTTTCATTATTATTACTTAACAATACGGGGCAATCTGTAGATGGTTTCGAAAGAGTACGGAATTCTTTTCACATGGAATTCATATCTGATCGGAAAGATAGGAAAATGTGCTTTAAGTAAAATTTATTTTATAAAATTTTTGGTTTTTCTTTTTTGTTAACGACCTATTTTGGTGGAAGACTTCTTGAAATTTTATTATATAGACAATAAGATGATTGCTAACTTTTGTAAGAAAAAAAAAAGGATAATACTAATAGATATACCAAGCGTACGACGCATTATCAATTATTGAAATCATTGGCGGATTTTATTTGCATTTCGAATAATGCTACAAGAAACCATTACGAATCCCTTTGTTCTATTCTTGCGATTAATATCTACTTCTATTCTCATTTAACAGCAAACTACGCCATTGCAAACATTGTTGCCGAATATATATTTTCGTGTTTTTAATTCGTTTATACAAAGTTTAGTATTTGTTTCTATATTTAGAGAAAAAGGGAAAGACAATATCTAATAATAGTGTGAAAGTGCGAAGTCTGCGTGAATTATTATTTGGCTGACCCGAATTATAGTTAGATACTTCTTCATAAGTCGCAATATCACCACCGTTTCATATCCGTTGAAATAATTATAGTCATTTACTTCAAACGCTCCGTTTTGCCCTGTTTGCGCAAAATACTACGGGGACACAGAGTCTTTTTTCGTCGAGAATATTATTGTCGGTATTGATTTGCGGATTTTTCTAAGTTTTAAGTTCAATTCTAAGTAAGAAAAGGTTACGTAATATACAATCAAGGAACTGTTGTTTTTTGTGCTGCTGTTTCTCGAATTACGATTATTTGTATTTTGCTGACAACTATAAACTTTAGGACTTTCAGATTAGTGGATTTCTTTGTAGTTTGCTTAAATAGGCCATAGCGTTCCCATACCATGAAATTGCTTGAATAAATGATAAATTTATGTATTTATTTTCCGAATATTATCTCTGCTGTGTTTGATAATTTTGACACGAATTATTATTAGAATCTAAAACTTTCAATAAAATAATAAAGATAATAAAAACTAGTAAGTAAAACTTGCAACGAATTGTAGATACTCTCCGGTGTTTTTGTGATAATTAGCACAATTACTGTTTAACTAATAATCGTTTTTTTAAAATAAAATCTGTTAAAAAAATGCCTAAACAAATTTGGGGTTCGATTTTAATCTAATTTCACAGCTCTTGTTTTTGCCTTCCAACAAGCATGCGCTAACTACACTTACCTCTAAATTAAATACGTTAATCCATTCTCAGCTTTTCATTCAAGGTGTAAGAAGTTTCACAGTATCTATACCAGACTATCAAAAAAAGGTTAATGGACCAGTCGATTAACAACATTACTTAAATTGATTTTATATAGTTTACGTGCGTCTTTTGTAATTATTTCGTTGTTACAAAAGGTATAAAAAACTTAGTTAATTTTTACGCTCCGTTGGATAAACGGCGATTTGCCGGTTGCTAGTTATCAAAATTTTATTTACTTGTATTACTAGTATTAAGTAAATAATTCACAACCGTTTGAAATATTGTAAGAATACGTTATTAAGAATATATATACATTAATAAAAAAAAAATTTGCTTAATCTAGAGAGCGTTCAAATGTCCAATATTCGTCCCTTGAGTGCTTGTCTAGCTAAAAAGGCGAAGATAGAACTTGGAGAAGTCGCTGATCGTATTGATGAAGACATAGCGATACTAAAAGATTGGATTTGTAGTCAACCACACTTACAAGCCCGCCTTGATGATCAACTGTTAGTGGCTTTCCTTCGTGGTTGTAAATATAGTTTACAGAAAAGCAAGCAGAAGATAGATTACTTTTATTCAATGCGTAACGCTGTTCCGGAATTATATAAAAATCGCTTTGTTAACGAGAAAACTTTAACTATACTTAGGAAAGGGTAAATTAATTAGTTTTTGTTTTTAAAGCAATTGAGTGATGAACTTTTGTTTTATAGCGGTATACTAAGGCTGTTAAAGCCTTTAAGCGAAGATGGTCCTCGTATACACATTGCTCGTTATACTGTTTACGACATGAAAGAATATCCTTTAGCTGAAATATTAAAAGTTCGCAGTATTATAAGTGATATACAATTACTTGAAGATGATAATGCTATAATTGCGGGTTTTATTGAAATTGTCGATATGCAAGATTTTAGTGCAAGTCATATGTTTCAATTTGATCCTTTAATAGTAAAAAAAATCGGAGTATTGGCAGAGAAAGCGTGGCCTTTGCGGACCAAAGGTGTTCACATTATTAATGCGCCACCCACAGCAGAGAAACTTTTGAGTTTATCTAAAAATTTAATGAGCGAAAAAATTAAACAAAGAGTAAGCTTTTATGAAATTAGGAAACGTTTATCAATCGTCTTTAATATATGTACCAATGATTTATAGTTTCATATACATCAAAACTATGGGTCCCTTTATCGTTACGTGCCACAAGAATGTTTGCCTCATGAATATGGCGGTAGTAATGGAATGATAAAGGATATCATTGCTTCGTGGGAAGAGAATGTGATACGTTATAAAGATTACTTTAAGGATGAGATTAAATACGGAAGTAATGAAAAATTGCGTCCCGGTGAACCGTTAAATTCTCAGAGTTTGTTTGGCTTGGAAGGTTCCTTTAGAAAATTGGAAGTTGATTAAGATTTTATTTTTTATTATTATTTAAATATAAATATAAATTTCTTTTATTGTTTAAACATAAATCAAATTACGATAAAACTTGAACCGCTTTATAAAGATACTTATGCGCTTCATCAAAACAAGGATTTGATTCTTCACGTACTCTCTCCAACCATTTAGTGATATTTGGGAATTTTTCTTTGATATCGTAGCGGCAAAGTTCTGTAAATAAAGTAAAAAAATTTTAAAAATAAAAAAAAACAAACTGAAACCATTTATATGGGCCTTAAGGCGAACTTTGGCGATATCTCACCATTTCAAGGAAATATATATAAAAAGTACGAAATAATTGTAAACGATCTCATATCAAATTTTAATGTATATCCTGTATAGGCATATTTTTGGTTATTTACAAGTAAATAGTTTTTATTTTCTTATTCGATTTGCGGCTATTAACTAAAGACGTATGAGAATTCGGCGTAATTTTCTTGAATGTGAGCATTGGTGCGAAAAACGTATGGACGGATGAGTACAGCTAAAATAACTTAAATTCTTAAGATAAAATTGAGGATGTACACATCTTACAGACTCTGAATGTTAGAAACGTAATAAAAAAAATTCTTCTGCATGATCATAAAAAAAGTCATGTAATGAACATATAACTAAACTTACTTATCTGTTCTATTTCGCACGCTCCGAATAGATCAGCTACTGTCAATTTATTGCCGACTACGAAGTTATTATCTTTTAACCATAATTCTTCCAATATTTTTAGCTGATGCTCCATTTCGATTTTTAATTCCTGGGCTTTTTCCTTTGTAGGCTTGGCTGCTACACCCCTAAAAGGTAAAAGCCACAAATGCAAAAAGTAATGACTGCAACCGTAACGGAGGCCCAAGTGTTGCCATTCCAAGAATTCATCAACTTTAGCCCGTTCTTGTATATCTCGAGGATAAAGTGCCTTACTGAATTGCTGTTTATCGGCCAAGTATCTAAAAAATATTAGTGAAAAAGATGCTTATTAATTATGCCTTTCAAGTTTTTCAATTTCACCTTAATATAGCTACCGATTCAGATAAATGAAAACCATTGTCCACTATAGCTGGCACTTTCTGAAACCGATTAATTTTTTTAAATGCCTCGGTATACTGTTCCTCTGCAAATAGTCTATTGATGAAACCGACACAGCGTTAATGACAAAATCTTACCTACTTTTTCTTAGAGCGATTGGGCAGTCCTCAAATTGCGTTTTACCCATTTTCAGTGCAATCCATAAGGCCCGCGATGGTTGTGACATTAAATCATAGTAATATTTAAAGTGTTTGGACATATTCTGCTTCAAGAAATTCTGTTATTATATGAATACATAGATTTTCGTATAACGCGTAAACACTTCAATGTAAATATGTGTTTAAGACTAAAGTTCATTGCTATCGCGCTGTATTTTTTATGATCCACATAAATAGCTTTAACAATATAATAATATGTCGTATACAACCAGAGATACCAGATGGCTAGATGGATTGCTTCGATCATACTTGTTAGTATACGAAGGAAAAATTCATCGTGAAAGCTTTTTTTTATTAAAGCGGCTTCTTACAGAAATTTGGTCAAAAAGACAAAAGTTCGTAATTTTCTTTCTAGACTTTTTCGACGTAAAAACATTAGAGCGACAGGCAGGCATAGCTAAGTCAATTTAGAACGATCATGATCATCATGTTTATAGGTTTCAAATGTCAGTATGCTTAAATAATGGCATAAACTCTTGGATTTTTTAAAGAAGTGCATCTTTTTATCTCTATAATAAAAATAATCAAATTAATAGTGTCTCAAAAATCCCAAGTAAATAAATCGCTCTCTTTACCAACTAACAAAAACATTACATACGGTTGGTTCGTGTCCAAAACACGTTAACACTTTGAAAACTCAAAATGGTACCGCTACCAACGCTGCCCCGAAGAAAGTGGTTGTATTATTGTACATCGGTCAGTTTTAATATTATAGATTATAATAAATATGATCGATTTATTAGCGATGTAGTCGAAATACTTGTGTGCGTCTGGGAGTGTAAGTATTAGCAATAGAATTTGTGAGAAATAAAAAGAATTGTTTACATTATTATTTATATTGAAGATTTCTACATTACTTTACTTCTAACTTGCTAACCAAAGGCATCCCTTTGTAAATTTTGTTACGGGAAAGGAAATGTTCCATTTTATATTTATAATATTTTCAGGCTTAGTTAAATCCAGTATTTTCAAAAGAAAGAATGAAAACCCTACAAGGTTTTTTCGCTTGAAGCGGAATGATTCCACCATTGCCTTTCTAACGCCATGTGTCGAAAAATCCACATAGATGGAACTATGTAAAATTCTATCTCCTCTTTTTTCTGTTAACCTGTTATCGGGGAGTTTATTAAGGGTATTTCAAGTTTTGAATTTATTTTGCCATGGCATATACTTTCCCACCACATTGCACTGTCCTTACGTCATGCTAAAGAAGAAAAAAGCAGAAAAAGATGAAAGAATTTGATTGGATTTTGTTAGTTTTGAAAAAAATAAAAAATAAATATATATTCTTCCTTTTTTTATTATAGCATTTCAGTTGAAAAATTTTGATATATTGCACTTTCAGGGTTTAAAAAAAAATATACGCCAAATCTCATCTTTAGAAGATTAATCGCAGAGAAAATAAATAATAGTTGGCATTCTCTTTTTACAGACGATTGTAAAAGCGGCGACTTGGTCCCTGTCTACGCAATTATAAGTGCCGCAGGGCAAGTTGAGGTTAGTCATATAGTACACGTACGTGTACTAATTTTTGTTTTAATATTTACAAGTGAAGTTAGAGCAATTATTCAATTTGGTCCGCAAAGCCAAACTCGTAACGGTTATTATCACAGACAATTTGCGGATCATAAAAGATGTAAAAAACCCTTTAAATTCAAGCAGGAATACCAATAACGATATAATAAATACCACACCTACTTACGGAGACAAAATTAAAAATTTTTAGGTGGTTGGTCATATTGGTCTCCCCTGAAATGAGCTAGCAGATCTAGCGGCCAAATCCTGTGCTTTGGCAGCCAAAAAAATCATCAGTATTATCCAAACTTCACATTTTATGTTATTCCTAGTCCCTTTGCACCCCTTTAATATACATACAGTTTAAAAAAAAACTTTAAAAAAAAATAATAACTCAAAAATTCAGCGTAGATATTGGTAATACCGAAGTTATTACAATCTTCAAATCTAGCAAATTGTAATTTTTCTGATTTTTGATTTCCGCATTTCTTTATGCACGAAAATACGTAACATTGGCATTTTCCAATTAATTTTATTATTTTCATTTTCTTTGTTTGTTATTGTTATTTTACTTGTGTATATAAATCGCTTTTAGAATAAAGAGAATTACTATCAAGTTGCATATACAAGATAATCATCACCCAAAAACACACTCTTGGTATTTTGGTTTTAATTATATGTGTTCATGTGTTACGGATTTCCACTTACCCATAATATATTGAAAGTACTTGGACGACTAGTCTAACCATATAGTTTATCTTTTCAAAAAAAAAAAAAAAAAAAAAACGGGGCCAATAATCTTAGTTGCTAGCGTTCATTCTATGTCTTGTTTTAGATCAAGAATTTATATTTCATTGGTCTAAACAATTTACAAGAATAATAATTGTATCAACTTCATCAAATATAACTCCACTTAATTACAAATCAATTGCGGAGTATTCCAAACTTAGCATCCCTAATACTTACAGGTACAAACTACTTAGTGCCTAAAGGAATACGGAAAACGAAAACTAAATGATCAAAGAAAAACTAACCGTGTGTAGGAGTTAAAATACTTTTAAGGAATACAGGAAACTCTTTCTAGTATACGAAGCAATACCTCCATCATCTTATCATTAAAATCAGTTGGATGTTATAAGATTTGGAATCCGTTGAAGAATCATTAAAATCACAAAAAGCTCAAAATATATTATTAGCAATAAAAATTAATCTATCAATTAGGTGTAATCATTACAATGCGCCCACTTCGTATTTCGTAGGAAAGCACCAGGTAGGACCAGTTGAATTGTAGTTTCTTTTCTATTCTTTTCGATGTTTAAATATACTAATAAAGAAAAAAGAAAAAGAAAAGCATTTAAGAATTCTTATGAGTAATTTTAGTTTTTTTTAATGCTAATTTTAGTGCAAATTATAATTTTTATTTTCAATTCCTAATGGGGTAAATAATTAAAATCTGGTTAATTGGTTTCTTAAAACCAAATGACAAAATTTTTTTTCTTCGCTATTTATACTTGTACAGTAATGTATTTATACACTTTTATGTGTATATACGTCCAATAAATTATATATGTTAAATTAAATTTAATTAATCAAATTTTTTCGAGTTACACCCTATACCACTTATGGTACACAGTATTATAAGTCTGTGCGGATGTAGGCAGCACCCAGAAGGAATTAGGGTAGACTTATCTTTTATTATACTGATGGATTCAAAACCATTTTCTGAATTTAAGCTTGTTTATCTGCATGTCCATCAGTCTGTCTGACGTCTCTCTATTTATCTTTGTGTTCATCGTCCAGGTCGCAATTTTTGAGATATTTTGATAAATTGGGTATAATGATGTGTTGTAGCCTAATGACGAACGCTTTTGAAAATGGATTTGATGGGACCATTTTTAAGACTACATCCAATATAATGTCACATTTAAAAACAGCCTTTATATAAAAAAAATCGGTGAAATTTAGTATTTTGATATATAAAATAAATGTGCAAAATGTGGATCGAGTGGAACCATTTTTTGAAACTCATCTTATATAAGTTTTCTTATGAAAAGTAAGTGGTGTAAAGTCCAAGTTTTAATGTGTTGTGATGAAAACGAGTCCCTAATAGTAATTTGACATAAAACTTAACTGTACCGTGTTTGGACCACGATGACGTACTTTTTGGACCCTACGCCTGTTAAAAGTACTCATGAAACCTAAGCCTTTATATGATAAAAAGCTTGATTTTCAATATACGCTTGCAGAAATTGGGCTGACATAAAACTTAACTGTACCAAATTTTAACCACATATATCTATTTTTTGGACAAGGTTATAATATATTGATCATTTTTCTCATTAAAGTAAGTGTAGAATTGTATTAGGGAAAGTGGAGTAGTTATTTTGGTCAACGAGGTTCGATTTCTAATGGCAGACTTTAGGGTTGTTTAAAGATAGGACATGGGATCGGGCATTAGAGTAGATGCTTCGAATAAAATTTTTTAAAAATAGTAAATGCATACATTGGTGGGGATGTTTGCTCATAACTAGTTAGTTAATCCCACACTAAAATTCCTTCTAACCTTGTAATGTTTTACTTTATTCGTTGCAGTGTGTATTGCTGATCAATGTAATATTTTGAGTTGAATTCGCCATTATACGTGATTGCGTTGTCTAACTGTTTGCTCTGTCAGGGTGGCAGAGAAATAAACATCCGTGATCCCATTAAGTGTAAATATTCGCAACCAATTGAATACTTTGAGTCAATTTGATAATTTCACGTTATTTCTTAATGCATTCTCTCCTAATAGAACAACTCTGAATGGAAAAAGGGAGCATTATTTCTTTAAGGATAAATTATTGATCATCATCAAATGCTGGATCCTATACCTCACTCATTTGTTGAAATCGTTGATTATCTGAGATTCATTTAGAATATTTTACCGGTTTTTACATAAGTTTTTAAGTATAAAAACTTTGTAAGAATAATATTTAAAATATTTGCCCTAAATTGGAATTAAGTTTTAACTTTTTTTTCTTTCCTAGAATTTAAAAAAATTTTAATCTTTTTTTGACAACAATTTCTTAAATTTAAATACTTCTGACGTTTATTTAGAAATAATCCAATTTGGAGGTTAACGTACAGTAATTATAAATTTTATATTAATCAATTAAATAATTAATTAGTTATTAATTAATTTGTAGTATTTTTTTAAATTTTATTTTCATAAAAAAAGATAATAAAAACGAGTAGAATTATTTCTTGGTGCAAGAACCTCTAAATAGCGTATTTTGGGAAATATTGTGATTGCTATTCATAGATGCCTTTACTTCTATAACGTTGAAATTGACTGAAATGAGTACAAGTTTATGAACAAACGATCGGAGAAGATTTTTTTCCAAATCTAATTTCGTTTATAGCTCAACAGATTTGAGCGGAAATAATTCAAGAAAATAATTTTTAATTATGCTTCTTGAGAGTCAATTTAAAAAAAGTGTTTCTGATTCAGTTCTGATTTATAACATTCTAACCTGTTTACTTTTTATACATCCAAAATCGAAATTAGTTAACTTAACTTTAGAAAAAATAGTCAAAGCCAGTCTGATTTAAACCTTGATCTTTAAATATCATACCAAATATCTTTAACGCATAATGTCTAAACCAAATATAAGAACTCTTTGCGATGCACTGAAAAAAGTAGCTAAAGAAGAGTTAAACGAAGTAGAGGATTGCATTGGTGATAACATAGAAGCCCTTAGAGAGTGGATTCATAAGCAGCGACATTTGAAAGCACGAACAGATGACCAGTTCCTTGTGGCGTTTCTTCGAGGCAGTAAATATAGTCTCGAAAAAGCTAAATCAAAAATTGATTATTTTTATACGCTTAAAACTGTAATGCCAGAATATTGCTGCAATAAAGTTATTAATGAAAAATGGTTGAATATACTGCGATCAGGGTGAGTTATAAAATGCATATGCCTTCGAGTATACTTTCACTAATTGTTACTCATGATTTAGCTTTTATATACGCTTTCCTGTACCATTAAATACGGGCGGACCTACGATATGCTTATCTCGTTATGCGAAATTTGATTTCAAGCAATACACTATAACGGATTTAGCGAAATATCAATTTATAATAATGGATTGGTTGATCAATAATGATGATAATGTTAATGTCAGTGGCTATGTGGGTATTGCCGATCTGTCAGATGTCGGTCTTTCGCATATGGCTCATTTCGATTTGAACGTATTGAAGAAATGTAGAATGTTTCTCGAAAAAGCAGCACCTGGACGTTTAAAAGACCTTCATCTAATCAATTGCCCAAAAGAGGCTTTAACGTTAGTTAGTTTAGTCATCAGTTGCTTGAATGAAAAGCTGCCAATGAGAGTAAGTTTTTTCCTTCTTACTCTTTATACACAAATATATGGCACAGAATTGTCTTTAAATTTTTATAGATTCATGTGCATAAAAGTTTCGAGGACTTGAACAAGTATATTGGTAAAGAGCACTTGCCTATCGAATATGGTGGAACTAATAGTTCCATAGAAGAAATTATAGCTCAAACTGAAAAAGACCTTTTGGCATTTAACAATTATTTTATGGAGGATGATGAATATGGAGTTGTCGAACACTTACGCTTGGAAAAACGAATATCTACTGAGACCTTACTTGGTATCGAGGGCTCTTTTCGTAAATTAAGTATTGATTAAACAAATTTTTTATTTTTTTTCTTGTATTTGAATAACTAGAATTTTCATTTGAATAATGTACGTATTTGAATAACTGGAAGTTTACGTGTGTGTGATTTATAAAGTAAAGCAGTTTTAGAAATTTTTAGTTTAAATTTATAATGCAGAGAAACTTTACTTAGTATTGAGGGCTCTTTTCGTTAATTAATTATTGATTAAGTAAACTTTTCTACTTTTATATGGAGAATGGATGGACTAAACCAATCTTATTAGTTTTAAACTTTTTAGTTTGCATGTTGCGATAAAAACTTGTATCGTTATTTTGAAATAAAATAAATTAAAATAAACTTTTTTGTGTCTAAAAGCACAAGCCATAAATAGACCAGAGAGAGAGAGAGAGTTGAGCTTTTTTTGATAGCATTTTGTTATAAACGTTTTCTTTTATTTATTTTGAAAGTTGTCCATATCTGATAAAAGTTTCTTTTCAGAAGCTTTTTTGCTTTTCGAAGAATTTCTATGTATATATACACATACGTATACATATATAAAGAGATGTATAGTAAGAAAATTGCTTTCAGGCGAACAACCAATAGTTTATTCCATTTTTACTATACTGAGCGATGGGTGGATGTATGTTTATCTCATTACTATCAAATTATAAAACGTGTTAAGTATGTTCGTCGCTCGATAAGCCTTATGTATCACTTGTGATTATTCTCCCGTTCGTGAAGACGAATACATCGGCTTTAAATTTAGCAAGAACATTGAAACTGAGATTTTTCGCTCACTACTCATAAACTACAACAGATGCTTAATAAAAACTTCCACGTTTTCTACAAAGTCGAAAAAATTCATCACGCCCACCTAATATTAGAGGACTTCGAAATTTAATTTTATTTATCTTCTTTAGTTTTTTTTTTAAGACAAAGATGTTGAGTATAAAATATTCGGTCGCAATCAAATAAAGTTCTTAACTGATTTTATTACAATATGATGCATTAGGCTGCTGAAAAGGTTAAGGTGATGCGCCATGTTTTAGGTGTTATATTATTGGCATTGCGACGCAAGCAAATGTATGCTGCAGTGCAGTAATAGTGAACTGTTGGGGAAATAAAATTGTTGCCTTAAATTCAACTTGTTTGGCACGGAGTCATTAGTATGTTCTCGGACTTTCAAAGTACATTGAGGCGCTACTCGACAGCATCTGTTTCACTAGACTATACATAGAGGATTTTATAGCCACACTATTTCGAGACTAGGCAGCAGTTATATAGCTTTCAAAAGTCACATTTATGGTGGACTTTATAAGAATAAATTTGCGTCTGTCACTCTACAATTTCCAAATATGCGCTATCCAAATACGCTTTCCCTTTATGTTGTGCTGTTTTATACTTCGATTGATTTGGCCCATTTTCAATATCAAGTTGCATCCTCCTTTCCTAGATATCAGCTTGAAATTTGAAATAACATTGAAAGGTCTGATAGGCTAGGTGATATTAGAATGTCTTTTCCAAATTTGAAGACGACTTTTTAATTCTTACGACCGTGAGCATATTTACCACAGACAATACCTAGAAGAAAAGAAGAACAGAAGCATGGGAATATTTACAAACGTTTTATCAGAATGAACATACCCCATCCTACGGTGCTACGGTAGATGTTTGTTCGTTAGCTTGGGAAGAAATCGATATTAAGTTACTGTTAAACATATTGCTGAAAATGTCATTTCAATTATAATCTAAGAATCTAAGAATAACACCATTTTAGAATTCTCACAAAAGCCTATCGCCGGTCGCCTTATTTTAGGCACGACTGTAAAGTATAAAAGATTGTTCTCATGTCTGGTCTGTAGATTATTAACGGAAATATGTCGCGACTACGGAGTTTCTTATTAGCGCGCAATGCAATTTTTTAGTTTTTGTGGGTCACGAATTTATTAAAATCATAACACCTTTGAATTTCTAAAGATGGCTCTGCCTTAAAATGAAAGTTGTCTCAAATGTAGAGTTTTTGCATTTGTATATGTTATACTCACTTTAGCTTTCAGTAATAATATGGACGTAAACAAACACGTATCTTATTTCTCTCAGGTTTTAGAGAAATTGATGTGACGAACATAATGTGTATCACATTCTTGCTAATTTCGGATGTGCACCTTAAATAAATAACCTCTAAATCTGACTGCTGATGCACTGCCCTCTATATTACAGTAGCTTAACCTATACGACTCTAACCTGAGAAACGCTAAGTAGCAAGTCTGTATAGCTCGTACATGAACACGTTTAGATTTTTTTTTTCAAAAAATTTATGAATTAACACTTTGACAGCCACGGAAAAGTTCAGTTTTTCAGCGTAAAAACATAAACTATTCACATTTTAGAAATATATTCATGGCTGTGCTCCAAAAACATGTTAATATTTTGGAGCGGCTTGTATAATGTAAAACAAGATATTATGGTTTCTGTAAAATAAGAGTCGCGATCTTGGGGAAACTAATGGCATAAATCGAAAAGCATCTTTAGATTGGCGAAAATTGGGAGAAAAATAACGAAATATTATGCCTGTATTCTCGAAACTTCATCCTATGCTACAATAACATATTTGGAGGAAAAATTTTGTTCCTAGCGTAAGAATTGCAATAGACATCTATTAGGATATTTATCGAACACATTTCCTAGAGATACATAAAAGTGCCGTTGTACGTTTATTTTTTGTACCTGTGGCTTACTGGAGTGTAGTATATTATTGAATGTATCAAATTCGGCCCAAAACCGTACCGTTTAGAAAATAATTTATTTCGTACGGAATATTGCAATTTGATGAATTAATGATGTACAAGTTGAAAATCTATTAAAAAAAGCTAAGAGTGAGATTATATGCGTCTAGAATGGTATGAATTTATTTCAGTTTGTTTGATTATTTCCAAAGGATAGAATTAGAGGTAGACTTTAGCCTAATTAAGGACAGGAAAGAAAGATTACAATAACTCTTTCCAGAGTTTGCAATTCTATTCAAATGAATACTTATCACATAAAGTGTTATAGGCTTTATAAAAAAAAAAGGAAAGCTCGCAATTTAATGTTTTTCTCCTCTGGAGAAATTTATCCATTATGTCCGAACATGTTTCGATGATATGACGATGATAGACGAAAGAGAAAGATAGAGAGAATGTGTGTGAGAGAGAGAGTGAGAGAGACAGAGAGAGAGAGAGAGAGAGAGAGAGAGAGAGAGAGAGATCAAGGGGAGCTCAATACTAATGCGTGTTTTTGTTACTGTTAGCCAAGACTACAGGTTCGGATAATTTGAGAATCAAAAATCAACCATTCTTTAGAAATTAAGGTAAGTTTTGAGATTGTTAAACGATAAATTCATCATAAATATCGAGTGTTCAAATAAAGGACTTCTATTCTCAAACTGATAATTCTCAAAACCTATCCATAGTTATTGTCTTTGGGAACAAGCCTATACTATTTTTATAAACCGCCAAGTTTCAAACAACGCTTGTCAAAATTTCATATTATCTCGACCATTTACTACTAATGTTTTACTAGTTAAAGTGGTTAGTTATTTAAAAACAAATGAAGAACCCAAGTTTCCTAGATTGATTAGGCATTACTTTTGGTCAAAAATGACTATTTTTTTGGTGGATTACGAATCTTAAGCGAGGCCACACGCGAAAACCTTTAATGCCAAACGTTTTGAATGCTCGAAAAAGATGCTTACGCCAAAAACTATTAAAAAGGTCTTAAAAGTTACTTCTTTGAGAACTTTCCTCTCCATCCGCTTTTATGTAATACTTCTTATACTACTTCTCTGTCGTGATAGTAGTTTAACTCCAGTCTTGAAATGATATAATACGAAGGAAGACAAAGCGCACAGAGCATACTCAGAGAAAAGAGAGTCGAAACTTCTTAAAGGAGTATGCTTAGCAATAATCATTTATTGTGTTATTATATTTGCTATTCGTTCTTTTGATATCAACATTTGTCCGACAACCTCTAGCGTATGTTGCGCTAATATAAAACATACACCGACATATTGACATGTAATTATGGTTATTACCATGAGAACTTTATGTAACAGCTTGTTTACTCTTACATAGCATCTTACGTTTGTCAGAATGTCATATTTTTTGACTAAAAATAACAAAATTGAGCAATTGATGAGTATAAAAAGTAAAACACAATTTATTTCACTTAGTTACACGGGAGTCATTGACTGGTATATTAGACACTTTACTGAAAGTATCGTTCCTAGTTAGCTGCGCAGTTTTGCAACCGTTACGAAAGAATATGAATTTTGTGTCTAAAGGACTATTGATTCTTCGAATCCTTTGGACATCATAAATAGACAATAGAAAAATAGAATCGAAGACCTACTTGAATAGATAGATTCTTACTTCTGTCTATGAAAGATTAACCCCACAGTGCATCTCAGCACTTGACTATTGCAACGAACGAAAGTTGGCGTTCCCCGTAGACTGCAACAATCTCCCAGAAGGAAATTCCACTTAACCGATATGCCAGAGTTTTATACTGGAGTATAGTCCAAGTGTTTATCTCCACCACTACGATACTCTTTGAAGGAACGTACGCAGCGATCAGGCAAGAGGCATACTCCGGGCAACGCGATCCCCATGAATTTGTTTGGATCTTTGGATTTTCTATATGTCCCGGAAGCCTCGTAGTACTATCTTATCTCTTGAATTAAAGGTAATCGAAAAGACATCAACACAACCCAACTTCAAGAAACGATAAAAACTTACTTTATTGCTACAGCAGATATATCGTTTGCTTGCACTAAAATGCTTCCTCGTCCAAACCTGGAGAGCCCTTCGCTAGGCATCAATGGTTAAGATGCTGACCTTTCTTAGCCTATAACTGTGGCGAATGATCCCACAATTGCAGGACACTTAATGAGATTACCTGTTAACGTTTCTTAGGTGAATTTTTCTATGTGAAGTCTAAATTTTTCATAATCAATTTTCATAATCAAATACATTCAAATTGGCCCAGTAGCTCAATTATAACCGAATAGAGGTTACGGATCAAATTTAATTAAGGAATAACTCATTCCATGATCGCCTATTACTGTTACAATATTATTATGAATTATGAAAACTATGTCATTTCTTTCGAACGTTTGGTAAGATCTTGGATGAGGTTTACGTGGACACTAATTTAAAATTGTAACCTATGTACACCTATCCCGTATCATACAAGTTTAATGCTATAATGAAACAAAGACAAGTCATTGCTTTTCTTTGAGTTGTTAGTTGTTATATTTGACTTTAAAAAATAAATTTTGATTTCTATGCAACCTATTAAGTATGTGATCTAAAGGAGTTAAAAGGGAGAAAATATTATGCATTATGCAGACATCTATGCAAAGAGAAAAACTGGTAAAATGGCAACGATAACAATTTATAGAAATTTACGAAATTTTATGTGTTTAACAATGAAGGTTTCAGTTTGAAAATTCTCACTATTGTTTGGCGCGTGGGAATGAATAAATATTTCACTTGCTGCAGAGGTACGTATCAGTTTGTTTTTTTTTTAATACTCTTCATTGAAGCTCATCAACAAACATACCTATACGAAAAGATAGCTGTACGTAAAGTTTATCATACACTGTTTGTCCGTTTGTTATTCAGCAATGGCACGAAACTCTTCAAATATAAATACAGTACTTTTTCTTCGAAGAGCCTTAGGTTTAAGGAAGCAACTAGATAAGCTTTTTTGATGAAAGATGATTTTATAATTAATAGCAAAAAATTTATACTTTTAAAGTTTATTATTTTTAATCATATTTCTGATATAAATTAAGCTGCCGTTAATAATGACCTGACATGAAATTTTAGTTTAGCTCGTCGCTATATGTACTAGAAGCTCATCGTCATAAGAGAATCACAAAGTTACTAGAAGTCAAAATGGAAAATAGTTTTTGCCAAAAAAGAAGATTGAAAGTCGAACTTACAAATTGACACGTTAGACAGTGATAACTTTGGTTGAATTTTCAAAATTTTTGCAATCTCTCGTCTCATTTGGCAAGATGTATGTGTAGATTAATGACTTGGTTTTACGCCTCTAAAGTCTTTTGTTGGCTGTGCTCGTATAATAAAATTAATTGCTTTCGAGACTTATTGCGCCTGAGATCCGATTCAGAAATAGTAATAGTAGCAGTGTAATGCCAGCCGCTATATTTTATGTCTTAGGAATGTATTGTAGAAGTTGTTCAAATTTCATTGCAAAGACATTTTAATTGAAGAAGCCATTTCTGCCGATCGGCTTTCATTTTTTTGCCGTCGTTAGTCCCAAGTATGGCAGAAAATTCAATTAAATCAATGTACTTGCATTGCATTTGCATAAATTTGTTCGATACCAAATGTCTAAACAATATTTCGCACTTGTGAATCGAAAAATATATACTAGAACTCGCGGCTTTAAGGACTCAATGTTTGTGTTCAAAGAAAGTAGGTTCGATTATCAAAATTTTTATAAAAACAAATAAAGCAAGTAAGATAGATAAGATATATTCGACTGCGACGAAATCTTTTGCACTCACCAACTTCATCTTAAAAAAAAATTCGAAGAAACGAAATTTTGATACTCTAACATTTCGGATAAGTATGGTTCATCATTGCCATTTTTATAAAATATCTGTGGAAATTTTTATTGCGTATTTGCGGTGATTTAAGATTAATTGGCAAAGGCACTAGAAAGAAGAGGCGCCATGTTTTGTTGCAGTGTAAGCATATTCTTTCATTGATTTGACCCGTTTTCAATACCAGTCCATGTGCATTATTTTCGATAAATTTCAAACCGGTATATAAATTTTGGCGTTCAGGAGAACGATTGTCATAGATATTACCCGAACGGACGAATAGAGAGACATGCAGATGGACAGACAAACATTCTTACATCGATTAAAAATTTGATATTGATCAATAGTGTACATACTTCCTTCTGGGTGTTACAAACAAAATTTGTGAATAAACCATAAATTTAACTATAAATATATTGGTTGAAAGAAAAAGTTCATAGCGTTTTTCGCAAGAATTGATTTTAGAGTCGCGTAAATTTTTTATCCTAATCTTTAGAAGATGGGTATCAAAATTATATTCAGCTGTAGCATAACGTTTATATCTTGTAATCAGCTCAAAGAAGAAAATAACGGAGGAAGTGAAATTTCGGCAATTCGTACTATTGTAACTGGGTGTAGTGGATTTTTTCCAATTTTCTCTACTTATTATTGTTTATGGTTGCTTCTACTGTAGTTTATGAGAATACTCAGTAGGAATCCAAGAAAGCCATTGTGTGTTTCCAATTTTTATTGTACAGTAGAATATGATTTTTGACTAGTTTGGTCCACTTGAACGGAACATGTCTAAAATGATTCAGAATACGTTACTAGGACATCTGAATCTTCCTCCTAGATGTTGCAAATGAATTTAGCATCATCTTTCGTTGGTGAATATAAAAAATGAACAGATTTATTAGCATTTTGCTTCTTACATGTGAAGACATAGAAAGGAAAAAGAAATAAAAATTTTTATTTCGGAAATTTAAAGTAGAGGCAAGGCGACTTTCCGAAAACAATTCTTTTTCAGGCTTGGCATTCTTATCATGTACAGATAGAGGCCACAGTTTTGCAGTTCACACAACAAATCAAAAATTTTATGAAAATTTAGGAACATCTGTCTGTCTATCTTACTGTCTAGCGAGACTCATTTTCAAATTAGAATTAAAATTTTTTTCAAAATATGAAGAAAATTTGAAAAACTTCCATTTGAGAACAGACATTAATGCACTATCGATGAACTGGAGTACGGTAGATATGACACATTTTGCATAACTTGCAGATGTACATGTAGGCGTTGGTATAAACTATCCCTGTATTTGTGTTGACTTTCACAAGATACCGAATCTATTTAGCAGTCTATCTGTATTTTTGTCCGGTTGTTGTTGGAATTTGCATCTTGGTAAAATTAAAATAGGAAAAAGAAACATGACTTGTAGATTAAGTTGGAAAGGTAGTCGTTATCAGCTAAAATTAATGTCTAGACTGTTAAGAATGTGCGAAAAGTTCAAGAAAACGCGTCTTCTTTTAGAAGATTTGAGCTTATAGGATTCGTATAGGAACAAAAAAAACTTTATTTCATATAGGAAAAAAAAACTTTGTTTATCGTTATTGGTTAAAATTTTGCACTTGAAACATGAAATCAAAAAATTTCCTAAAAGTCTGGTTAAACGTCTAATGCATATTCTTAACCCTTAGAAAAATTCAAAAATCGCTTTGCACAGTTAAGAGAAAAGTACTGTATAAGTTTAGCTGTTTCTAATTTATATTTCTCTCTTTCTCATTATTATAAATACATTTCTGAACTGAAAAACCAAAATTTGTTCGGACATATGCATGTGTGCGAAAGTTCAATTAGACCCTTTAAGTTAAATTATCTGAAAACCCAGAAGTTAATGTATAGACAGACATGTAATCAGTTTTTGTTTATATTTCATAAACATATTTATCTCAAAAATATCTTTCTCAGTTATTCTTGTAAACGAAAACAAACATTAACGTGAATGAATTATCTTTAAGCATTCATTATGCTATTCACTCATTTAATAAGCAGAGCATATTTTCATGTTATAGATGTCAAAAAAACTTCAAAAGGGTGTGTGTCGTCTTTATAGTGGACAAGTGTTTACCTACAATAACCAATTGCTGTTTTTGCTATAGCTTTCGTGACAGGTTTTTTGGAAATATTTCTTCTCTTCTATTCACTTTTATACAAACTCGATTGCTTGACTTTCGTTCGTTTACTTTATTATGTTTGTGTGTATGTGTTTTTTTTTGGTAATTAAATTAAAATTAAATTTTCTTTACTCTCTATAGCAAAAATAAACAACGCAAGAGGAGTCAGGCTCATTTGGTTCAAGTATGAAATTTTCCCAAAAGTAAATTCGTATTTATTTATGTGAGAATCTACACATAATTTTCTATATACATTTAGGTATATGTATATATATACATAGATATCGGTATATATAGATGTGTGTGAAGATGTATAGACATTATGCAATGACGGTGTGGTGACTACGTGCTCTTTCATCCAGAAACCGTTTTTAATTGTGAATGTGTTCTCTCTACGTACAACAACTTTTCAGTCACAGTTATAACCATCGTTTGCTTACATAGAATGAATAGCATGACAAGTGTATGGGTATGCCTTCTTGTTGTATGATCTGGCCCGGTTAGTCCGTGCTTCATATTTGAATTTAGAGGCACACAGAGAACACATGATGATGCATCATGGCTGGTTGAATTGATGAACGTGCAGCAAATGCAACAACAACAACAACTTCAACGCATACAAGTCAAGTTCAAAATACCGAAAATTTCAAATAAAAACAAACCGTATATATACGGGCACACATATATATATACTTATATATAGACATGAGCATGCCAACAATATATACATATATATACACGCCTAACGACTGTTCACATAAAAACAAAAGACGAATTATATCAGAGTTGATTTGACTGACTGCTGCGTGTATTTGAAAGCCTTTCAGCAAAAATTATACCATTCAAGGGTTGAAAAGAAAAAAAATATATATATATATTTTTTTTTAAATTAGGATAAAATTTATATTTGTGTCGATGTGCCTGTTGTGTTTGTTGCTGTTGTCATTATTATTTGACAAGCTTGCACGGTGTTAGCTGAGAATAACAGCCGTACTTTTGTTTTTGCTTTACAATTTTTACTTTATTATTTATTTTTATTTTTTTTTTATTTCTCAATGATATCGAGTGATGCACTAACACATATACCAACAAAACTCCAATTAACGCGCCAAACGCTTGACATTATGCACTGTTTGCCGTGTTATGATTTTCCTACCCCGTTATTGACTTTTCGTTGACTTGTGCGACTGTATGTGTAAGTAATTTCATGTTGTCGTTGGTCTTATTATACTGTTAGTACTTGTAAGTTGTTGTTGCGAATGTCTTCTTTTACTTCTGATAAATACATGTAAACTGGCAAGTATCAGAGGCCGGATGACAAGGATTGTTTATTTTGAATTTATTAAACTGATTTGACATAAAATTTTTTTTTATTTTCCTTTTTGTCAAACTTTTAAATACAAACTAAAAAGTTTCAGTTTAAATTTCATCTTAATTCGTATTAATATGATGTTGAACGTGACCACTTGTTCATGTATTTTTAGTGTTAATCAAAGTATTCCTGTCTCTTTGAGGTTTATGTTACATTTGAATTAAAAACAAATTAAAATCTAAAACAGTTTTTTAGTTAAGGAGAATTACATGACCTTTTCAAAAATTGTTCTATACACCTGCAGAGGCTGACATAGTTTAATAAATGTAATTTTTATCAATGGTTTTTATTGCTAATATACAGTAAATAATACAATAAATAATTCCATGTAAATGCCTTTTCAATTTATTTAAACTTTCATTCTGAATTTTCAATTTTTCATCAAAAACAGGTTTTTAGTTATGATGGTTTATGCGACTTCTTCAAAAATTGTTCTAGACAACTGCAGACGCTGACATAGTTTAATAAATTTTTTTAATTTAAAAGTTGCTGATAAAGTAGCTGCTTTTGTAAGTCCTGATCTACGTTTTAATGATCTTCGAGAGCTATTAAACGCAAAGCTTGAAAAGCAGCCTTAACTAGAGGCTGCCAAAGCTTTTCTCTTGATTTCACTTGCAAAGGCTGCCGTATCTGGAGACAATGTCCAACAATGTGTCGGGGCTGCCTTGTCTGGAGCCGCTAGAGCCGAGCCAATATCCAACAATGTGCCGGGGCTGCCGTGTGCCGGGGAAAAAAAGAAGAAAAAAAGCCGGTCGCACTCGCGGCCGTATGCGCATCCGCATAACGTAAAATTAAGATACCGGCGTAAAGCTCGTTTGAGTAATTCCCATCCCCCGCCCCCTACCGCTCGATTCCATCTCCCACCACCTCCCGCTCGATTTCGTCGGAACCCTGCCCCTACGACTGGCAATTATTATTAACATTTTTGTTTTAATAAAAAATTAAATTGTTATAAATTGATATAAAAATTGTAGTTAGTTAAATAATTTTGTAATCTTTACTTACCAGGCCTTTACGATAAAGTGCTTTCGGGTTATTAGATTGACAACGGAAAACATGTACTACAGATTGCAAAGCCGCATCAATTGCTGAAATTTTTATTTGTGCCATCGCTAAATTATTATAGACAATTAAAAACGATCGTCTAGCAGTGATTGCGATTCCGTATTAGTTAAATGTGCATTGTATATTTATTACTTTTGTAAGCACCGTTAAGTTACTTCAATGTCCTTTTAGTTAAACTTAGCGCCATCACGATCGTCTAGATATTCTAAACCTCGTAGCTAGATTGGCAATAACTACGCTAAAGCATTCCTAGTGTCACATAAGATCTATGTGTATATAGGCTTTTTTACAATAATACTTACGTTAATGTAACCATAAAAGAAAAAAAAGATACTTAAAATAAATGCTTACGTTAAAAAAAAAATAAGATAAATAAATTAGAAAGAAAAAAAAGAAACTTAATTTAAATGTTTACGCTATTTCTGTTAAAATATAAACTGATACTATAATAAAGAAGTACAAAAAAATAAGTTTGTTAAGTATCTTACAGTAGTACATTACACCGTAGTCGACATTTGAAGTCATGTGGTAAAAAATTGGGAAGAATTAGGGGGAGAAAAAAAATTTTGTCATTTAGTTTTGCAACAGCTGCTGCTACAACTATTTAAAAATTACCCTAAGCATCTCAACTAATGTGAGGAGATTTTTAAAAAAATTTATTTCAAAACAATGAATAGATTGTTTTTCGAAAATAATTTCCAGAAAATGACTTGAAATTTCATGCTCCTAAGATAGCATTACACTTCAGGCAGCATAATACTCTAAACTTTAAAGCTTCTAGGCTGTAGCGAAAATGCCGAAAAATTAGAGTACGTAGCTGATCGTACCGTATACGTACGGGCAGAAAATAATAAAATATAATAAAGTGTAGTCGAATTTTTGTAGAATTTACTGTAGACTAATAAATATTAAATCACAAATATATGAGATATTTTCATAAAAGAAAAAATTCGCGTTGTAAACCGTACTTTACACAAAGAGAGTTTATAAATTGTAACAATTATGGATTGAATAAAAATTTAGTGTGAGGTTTATCGTGCACTCTTATAGTATAATCTTGACTTACCCATCTGCGTCTTTAATTATTCGCAATTGGTGCTCATTTCGCAAGACAGTAAAGCGGTAATAATAATAATAGCTAGTAAAATTTTCAGGTGTTGAATCAATCTTCTCTTTAATAAGAAAACTATGTAGGACGAAATTGATATAACGTTATTATTGTTATTAAAAAACATATAATTTGCACTAAAGATGTTCCAGAATGTTTTTGCCAACATTACGAAACTGTTTATGTTTTTGATCAAAGATGTAGACAAAACTTATCAAATGAGTCCTAGGGTAATTGAGAAATCGGCTCAATATATTTTATCCAAAGAGCGTTTATAACCATGTAGCCGATGAGAGAGACTCTTCGTTTAAACGCTACTTCGAACTAAAGGTAATAAGAGTAAGCGTTTTTAATCGAGCAAGTTTCTCTGAAATGCTATTTTTTTTCTTCGGTCAGCAGAAAATCAATTGACATCTGTGCCAAAAATTCAATACAGTATCTTCAGTAGTTAATGAAATACATTGATTTATTTCCATCTAAAGAAGTGCACTTCTTTGGATTTCTTGATTTATATGCTTAATGAGTTTCGACAAATAGCGAGAAGTGAAGCGAATACGAGGGTTACGGAAGGTTTTGAGTTGGATTTATGGTGACGAACTAAGGAGTATGAAGAGATACCTCAGCTCTTTACAAATTTTAAACTTTATTAGGAATATTGTATATTAGTAAATGTGAATGCTTTGAATAAGGTAATATAATACTTTTCGAGGAAGGAGGTTCAAATCTATTTTTTTTTTTTGCTAATAAAATCTTTCACTTGTAGAGTAATATGAAATTTTATTTTTTTCGATTTCTTTTTATTGGCTTAAAGGTTCTCAAAAATGTAGTAATAAAGATATGAAAAGTTGATAACAGGACCCGAAAATTTTTGAATGATCTGAAAGATTAATTTTCCGAATATAGTTCTGGACGATTCAGGATACTTTTTAGTTAAATCATTTTATTTTAAATCATTTCCTTTTAAAAAGTGGTGAGAGTTTTCCGCTCGCCTGAGCTTGGAGCATTCCTGCAGCACCCAGCGATCCTGGAACACTAGAGCCAGTATGCGAAAGAGCGGCGAGACTGGAATGGGCTTTAACGCTGGCTTCGTTTGTACTATGGGAATTTTCTACTTCGCCATTTTTGTGAAAGTTGATGGTATTACCTCCAACTATGGTTTCGTCGCCTTCTACAGCGTAGTTATGTTTAATTTTATAATTGTTTTGATATTTACTAGCTCCACCGGAAGCCAGCGCTGCTCCTCCCGCGGAATTACTTCTGCTGCTCATACTTGCCGAATTCGCTGCCATTGCAGAACCGCTACTCATACCACCTCCATAATTTCCTTGATGGTTTCCTCCCATTGCCGAATTCGCTGCATAATTACTCGCTGCCATTTGTGAATGGCTGCTCATTCCAACTTCATAATTTCCGTGATGATTTCCTGCCATGTTCGAATTCGCTGCATAATTACTCGCTGTCATTCCCGAACCGCTGTTCACACCACTTCCATAGCCTCCACCTACATAATTTCCTTGATGACCTCTTGTCATGCCCGAATTCGCTGCATAACTATTCGCTGACATTCCCGCACTGCTAGTCATACCACTGCCATAATTTCCACCGAATGATGATGACGATGCCATAGACGAACTCGCTGAATATCTACTCGCCGCCGCACCCGAACCGCTGCTCGCACCATGTGCATAATTTCCTTGATAACTACTTGCCATAGCGACCGGCACTCCGGCTGATACGGTTTGATGAGATGCTACTCCCAAACCAACATTTGCTCCTAAGCCCACACCTAAGCCTACACCACCTGCTACGGTCTGATGAGATGCTACTCCCAAACCAACATTTGCTCCTACGCCCACACCTAAGCCTACACCACCTGCTACGGCCTGATGAGATGCTACTCCCAAACCAACATTTGCTCCTAAGCCCATACCTAAGCCTACACCACCTACAAGACCGACAATTGCAGTAGTCGTACGCGCGCTTATAGCCAGCAAAGTAACCGTAATCCAAACCTTCATTTCTGTTTGTACTCGTAGCCCCGTTAAAAGTAATTAATAATGTCGACTGCTTAAGTGATTTATATAGACCTTTAGGAAATTTTCGAATAATAGCAATTTTCATGGTTTGTTTAAACATTTTTTTTTAAATTTTTTTTCTATTTTATTATTTTTGATAATGAACCATGAACTATTTTTAACAAAGCGCTTAGTTCTATTCAGGAATCTCTGATTCGTTATGATGTTATGCTTTGTTTTTAACGTCATTGCAAATCGCAATATCATGGCCTTATTGATTCTATATATGTTAATGGAATTTCTCTATTTCTTCAACTTTTTACATTTTTCAATTACTTCATATTTATTGCTGAACGGTAATTCGCCTCCCATAATATTTTAGCTTCTCATGTTGGGATATCTCCGAAACTGGTTGCTTATTCCTTATGTTGGAATATCTCCGAAACTGTTTGCTTTTTTCTCATGTCGGAATTGTCTACTATGATAACGTATTTTAGGTCTAGGTCTACGTCCAAGTCTCTTTATATATATACAGGGGATGCTTTTCATGTTAGTAAATATTCTAACATCGTTCGACTTTAACTTCGTAATGATAGAAATCATCTGTTATATAGGGAACAAATTTTTTTTTTCAGAAGATTCTACAAGCTGTAGAAGGTTGTATGCATTCGAAAAACTAAGATTGGCAATGAAATTTTTACTGAAATATTTAAAAAACGAACGTATGGCCTGAAATATAAACTTGCGACAAATTTCATACCTCTAGACAGAATTTTATATAGTAATTATTTATAGAACATGTAACAGGGGGGTTGAAAAGATCGTAGGCTGACAGATAGATAGCACTATTGGTATTCAATCCATATGATTTTTAGTTAGTCCTAACTTTCAAAAGACAGGTATAGATTTCACAGCTATTGCACGATTAGTATGTGAGTTATAGCATTTTTAGTGACGCAACTTTTGTTAGTTTGGAAAAAGAGATAAAAAAGAATTTCGTGTGATAATAAAAAAATATGAAAAATACGAAAAAATGCTATTGAAGTCAAGGCTTGGCTTGATAAACATTATTCGGACTTTGCACCAGCAAAATCAACCGCAGACAAGTGGTTTTCTAAATTTAAACGAGGCGAAATGAGCTCCGAGAAGGATGCACGCAGTGGACGCCCCAAAACGACTGTTACCGACGAAAGCATCAAAAAAGTCCACAAAATAATTCGAATAACCGTAAAGTGAAGTTGATTGGTATAGCTGAGACCCTAAAGGTATCAAAGGTACGTATTGGACATACCGTGAATGAACATTTGGATATGCGAAAGCTCTGTTCAGAGTGGGCGCCGCGCGAGATCACAAGCGATCAAAGTCAACTTAAATGATTCTAAGCAGTGTTTGGAGCTGTTCAATAATAATAAATCCGAATGTTTGCGTCGATATGTGACAATAGGTGGAACATGGCTCTTTTATTTTACACCGGAATTCAATCGATAGTCAGCCGAGTGGACTGTAAGTCTATACTGAGGCTAAAGACGAATCGTCCTATAAAAATGGTCTCGAAAAATTGTATGACCGTTATAATCGTTGTAATATCTTCGAAGACAACTATATTGAATAATAAAATTAAATTTTATCGAAAAAAAGAATTTTTCTATCTTTGCCTACGAACTTTTCACCCCACCAGGTATATACTATTGTATTACATAATAAATTTGTGTAGGAAATTTAGCAGATTTAAATTTTCCTATTTGATTTTTGATAATAAAATCAAAAATGGAAAATATTAACAGCACGTGAAGTAACTTAAGCAAAAATATGGAGACTTAAATATTCTTTAAGAAATTTATGTTTAAATGTTTGAAAAAGAAATATATTTTTTGCAATTATGTTGGTATTTGAATTATTTTTGATTTTATCGTTTTCGAAAACTACAATACTGTTTATGTTGTATACATTTGCAAGCTGCGTCCCTTTATGGTGTATATAGTTTCAGCAAGCGGCTTCTGTGAAATGTGCTTTTATCTCTTATTTCTTGTATTATCCAAATAGGCAGCAGCCAAAACTCGGGATCAAGTGATGACCTAAGTTCAAATTGGCCTCAAATTATGCATGTGCCTGAGCTCCTGCTCCCACACCCACACCTGCTCCTACGCCCGCAACTCCCAAGCCCTTGCCGGCTCCTACGGCCACTCCGGCTCCTACGTCCACACCGGCTCCTACGCCCCCAAGGGCTCCTACGCCCACATCGGCTTTTATGGTCCCACCGGCTCCTATGCCCCCAAGGGCTCCTACGCCCCCACCGGCTCCTACGCCCCCAACGGCTCTTCCGCCCACATCGGCTGGTGCTCCTGTACTCAGGCCTAGGCCTAGACCTGCTAGAACAGGAGTCGGAGCGGCAATAGCCTTGCGCGCACTTATGCCAAATAAAATGAGAATAATCCAAAACTTCATGTCTGTTCAAAGTGGTTAACGGTATTGATTCTTTAAGTGAAATTTTTTGAAAACAAACAAGGGTTTTTATCAAGATATTCAATTCATATCAAGATGATATGGAATAATGTAATCAATAAAAACGAATTTAATTAAAATGTAAAATAGTTTAACTACTTTAGTGACTCTAATTGATTCATAGTCCATTATAACACCACAACATTCTTTCGATTCGTTATGTGCTGTTTTCAATATCACTGTAAATCACAATATTAGAGCGTTATATTTTTTAAATTCATTGAAGAAATTTTTTTATTACTTTTTCAGTTACAGTTCAATTTTTTAGTTTTTATTTCATTGTTCTTCCCTTTTTCGTAATCACATCTCAAAGCCACTTCTGTAGATGTTCAGCTTGTTAT